>WNWK01000143.1:670000-743892 GCA_009830355.1 Cherax destructor
AAAAAAAAAAATATATATATATATATATATATATATATATATATATATATATATATATATATATATATATTAAAATTGTGTGAGAGGGGGATGATTGCAGAGAATCATAGTGAAGCATCATCAGTGTAAATATACCGAGTGGTGTCTCATTGTATATACACCAACGCATTGATGGTGGTTTCTTCAGGAAACGAAACTATTTCTTTACTAGGGTCTTTTGGCAAATGACCTGCTCAGTGATTAAGGAACCACTGGCGAACTGGTGTTGGTTATTGGTTATTAAGCAACCACTGGCGTGCCAGTACTGTGTATCACTGATTAAGCGACCGATGGCTTACCAGAGCTGGGATCTTCGCCACTATTTAAAAAAAAATACAATTGTGTACTAGGATTGCATCGCCTCCAGTAGTCATTGGCTAGACCACTTTTGTATTCCAAGGCATACACCACTTTACTGCAAATCTGCGTCGCCCCAGCAATAGGTCCAACGGCACCGCAATTTCCTGGCAGTAGTCGTCCACGCCCAAAACCGGAATAACCGACCTGGCAATAGTCGTACATCCAACGGTACCCTGATTGCCTGAAAGCAATCATCCAAGCCCCAACACTGGGCGGATCGTTGAGTGACTAGGACCCGTGTCAGTACGCATTTGTCCGACAGTAAACAGCACCGTGAAATAACACATTACCACCATCTCGGCTGTAGCTTCCTCTCCGGTGACGAGATGACTGTTGAGACTCCAAATTCGAAAGTAGGAAAATTCTTAACTTCACACGTACTTCCTCCACCAGCCCACAAGACCGTAGTAACTCCAGCTCTGCTGGAATGAAACTCTTTGAAGCTGTTACAGCTTCTGAACCCATTCCCTGAGGTGTCTTGATGCCGGTGAAGAGCTCTTGATTCATTGAACTGGATTTACTCTCCCGTTCCTTGGATCGAGCTTAAATTCTTCATCATTCCCAAGATGCTGTTATGGCCCCAAAGAGCTAAGCGTGCCACCCCGATTAAAATAAATAAATACATGATAATTTTTGTAAACCTGAGCTGGGAGACTAGCAAGTCGAAGATAATGTCAATTATTCTAATACGAGTTCAGGCTATTAAAAATTATCACGATGTGCGAAACTCATTCTGTGTGATGGGTTATGACGGAAATTTAAGTTTATCTTGCGGAGAGAGTACTGTAGCAGCATATTGCGGATGTATGATATTTATTAAAAATAGACCATAAAAAGTAGTACTGCAGTAGTTCCATTTATATATATATATAATCATCTGGCAAAACTAAGTAGCCCTCAGTAAACCATAAACCATACCACGGATGGGGTTAGAACCCGCCCGTGGTATGGTTTGTTTGCAATCGTGTCATTACGATTTCGTGTCATGTTGACAGCCCTCAGTAATTTCAGAAGTTGTTTTGGGCTCTTTATACAATTGTTAGTATGCAGCACCAGTATGGAACCCACACTTGAGAAAACATGTTAAGAAACTGACGCAAGTGTAGTGGTATGCAACGAGGCTTGTTCCAGAGGTAAAGAATATATGCTACGATGAGAGGCTAACGGAATTTAATCTGACGATATTGGAGGACAGAGGAACCAGGAAAGACAAAAAATATTCAGAAACTGATTGGGTAGACAGGGACAGACTGATAGGTTAGAAACAGATACTCGGGGACAGCTGGAAGTTGGACACAAACCACAGGGATGTCAGCAAGTATTTCTTCAGTCTCAGGGTGGTCGGGAAATGGAATGATGAGGCAGGTTTCATCTATAGTTTTAAGAGCAGGTATAGTAGGGACCGTGAGGCTATAGGGGGAGTGAATTCGGCAAGCGGAAAGGAAAGGTGAGAAACGAGTTGAGAACGCGCTCTCACACATCCTCATCCAGACATCTCGACCCATATAATTCGTCCGCTTTGGGTGTTTAACAAAGGTATTGTTTCCCACGTACAGAGACCAACGACGCCTTCGTGGTGATAGCGCTGGGCAAGGACAAGTTTCAAACGTCCATCAAGGAGAAGGCCAGCAGCTCTGTGGAATGGCACGAGGAGTGTGAACTGTAAGTACGTGTGTTTTTGTTTCCATTTGTCAAAGACACTGATAAACACTTGACCCAGTTAGTGTGTGTGTGTACTCACTTATTTGTACTCACCTTCAGGCTTCTAACTACATTTCCATCATATTCAGATTCATTATTTACTTCCCTAATAATAATATTTATGATGCTTGACACAAGCAGACCAAAGTTATGTTTAGCTCCTTGAAAGTGCGATGAATAATGATAATGCCGAGGTGTGACTGCAGCCACTAGGCTGGCTGCACAGGCAGGTCAGTGATGTGTTGTTAAGACATGGCATGCAGAAGCTAACCTAGTAACTGATCCAACAGTCGAGCACATGACCTAACGGCGTAACACTGCCAATCTCTTAGCTAAAGGGATGCAGTCACGTAACACATTCTCGTACATTTCAAGAATACACACACAGACCCGAAGTCACGCGAGTACACAATGTCACATGAACACAATATAACACATGAGCACAAGGTCACACATTGAAGGAGCGGCTGGCACGCACTTCATCAAATGTAAGTTCATATATATTGATGCTGTGTAATGCGTCCGGAAACCAACGGTGTAAAGGCGTCTCGATCACCATAGGGTCACTGTAACAAAACTTGTGTTAAGTGACCCTTTTTTTTCCTAACGACTGCAGTAACACCAGTTATCTGGTTTATGGCCTGATCAACCAGGCTGTTGGTGTCAGCTGCACTCGATCCAAATGTAGGCACCACAACCCGGCTGAGTAAGCTTTTGTGGGGACAAATGTCGAAATTCAAATGGCAGAAATACAAATTAGAGATAAAACTAGCCTTTTAAAATACATAAAGAACATGATCTAAGAATATATTAATAAGCCTGGCAGTGCGTACCAGAGGATTATGTATTGTATTAGTGTATATTCACGAGGAAGCGCTGAACTGGTCAAGTCATCCACCGATGTTAGTTAACCAGCGTACCAGAGGGATCCCGGGAGGGTGTGGACGCGTAACGTCTCCAGGGAAGAAAGTGTGGGCGTTCAGCGCTAGTTACTGGACTGGTGGCCTGAGTGATGTTTGGGTGACCTCAACCTCCTAGGCACGTGATATGTAACCTTTAAGGGTCCGGGGGTGGTTGCAGGGGGTGTCACAGATCGAATCCGGACATAGCAGTATGGATTATGTATCTTTTATGGTTCTGTTGATCGTTGCCCCCGTGGCCAGGTCTCATACCAGCCCTCAGTTGAAAATAAAATATAAGTGATAAGAGCTATTAACGAAACAATTAAAAATAAATGCATACTGAATGCAAATAAAGAAGTTGTAAGACGTCTCTATCATCTTGCATATTTGTGAGACAAGGAAAAGACTAGTAATCTTGCCAGACTGCAACACTTAACAATACTTTGTTTTGTACTCGTATGACAGGACGGTAATACCTCCCTGGATGATTATTATCTATCAAGTGTCGTCAGTGCACAGTTTGGTGTAGGTTTGGAACACTGCAGCGTGGTTGAACAAGTGCAAATACTTCCTTGTGGTGAAATGCTGGGAATCTGCAAGAGGTCAAGGTTGGAACCAGGTCAAAGGGCAGATGTATTTAGAGTTGGGGGCGTTCACATGGCTCGAGTTGAGCGCTGTGCGACTTACGCTACATTTATCATTTACAGATTTCAGACTTTTCTTGAGGCAAAATCAAAGAAAAATGCCGACAACCATTTTCGATAAGACCTTTCCGATGCCTAGGTACTAATGTCAACCTGGCCAGTCAGGCTAGGTTGTTTGTTGACAGTGGGCACACGGCCATCACACTCATGACTCACAAAATCGTAATAACACGATTGCAAATAAACGGGTGGGGTTTGAATCCATGGCAAGCGAGTCCAAAGACTCCAGACCATGGTTTGATCACACTCGTCTGATGAACCAACCTGTTCTCGCTGTACTAATATATTTTTTCACGCAATTCTCAGTATTAATTTATGGATCTGGATACTTGTTAATTACAAATACTGTTTTCTTTACTGCAAGTTAGATTGCACTACATAATTCTATAGTTTATTAAGCTACAGATAAGCAAATTGAATTACATTTTTAAACTCGTGCAGGACAGTACGATTTGAAATAATTATTAAAGCAAGTGTAGTAAACTACAATTGGAGAGAGAGAATGAGAGAGAGAATGAGAGAGAGAATGAGAGAGAGAATGAGAGAGAGAATGAGAGAGAGAATGAGAGAGAGAATGAGAGAGAGAATGAGAGAGAGAATGAGAGAGAGAATGAGAGAGAGAATGAGAGAGAGAATGAGAGAGAGAATAGAATGAGAGAGAATGAATGAGAGAGAATGAATGAATGAGAATGAATGAATGGTTTAATAAACTGCTAAGTTTTAGTATTTCATGGTACCAAATTGAGGGGAAAAAAGGCAACTTACCGCTGGCTAGCATGTTCCCACGGACCTCCCTCCCTGGTTAAGCGAACGAGGGGTCAACGAGACTTGAATGGGTTGGTAAATAGGATTGTTTAACCCCACTTATGGCTTGATACAGTTGTTTTTCCTGTTTTCTTTAACCTTCAACTTTGTAGTGTAACTTTTTGTATAACATAATTTAGTACATCCTGTGTTCTGCTGCCCTATTAGATATGAGTTAGGGGGAACAAAAGCTAGATACGTTTCCCTGTCATATTTCATTATACATTATAGGTTTTGCGCATAAGGTAATGAAATCAGTCAATCTGAGCTGAGAAACAGTATGGTGATGATGCCAGTGGTAGATTGTTAATGGGGAGTTTCCTATTGCGGTCACGGCTGTCTAATAGGGTAGCCGCATATTGCGATTGTATATCACTGTTGAAAAAAAAATCTCACATCCCCATGAATATATAAAAAATATATTCATGGGGATGTGATAAACCCATAGGGTTCCACGAGACTGGGCAATTAGGCTTGACCAAGAAAGGAGTGGGTAGCTCCAATTTCTTGGCTTAAGAGCCCTTCAGCACCAAGTGCTACGGTAAACTTATCGAATATTTACTTTATTGCAAGTTTTCTAGTTTTCAGTTGACTAGTGAACTCGGTAAGGCCAAAATAACTTCAAGGAAGGTTCTTTGATGCAAATAAAGGGTATTTGTTCCAAGAAATTGGAGCTACCGTCCACTTATTTGGATCAAACCTGATTATTTCTCATTTCTCAGACCTTGCACGACCATACTATGGGTTTGGTACTTGCCAACGAATATTACTAACAAAAAAAAAATTGATATTGTCTCGTCTTAGAAGTGATCAAGGTCCCAGGACTAAAATGTTTTCTAATATGTCTCCAAGTGTTTGCTCACGTATCTTTATAAACCAATTTGTCGGTATCAATTACCAAGGTTTATACAACATTCCTGATTATGAATCAGTCCTGACTGTCTTTGTAGATGCCTGCCTTTCTCATTACGTTGTCAAATGCTCTAAACTTCAGAACAGTCATGACTTCACCTGATCTTTGTCTTCTGTTCTCCATACCTCTTAATTTTTCCTTTATTTTCCTTTATTTTCATTGTTTTTTTTTCTTTGTGCCTTGGGCTGTCCTATGTTTTTTTTCTCGCATGATTTTTGTCCCATACCGGTGGCCCAGAAGCTCACTTGCAGTGCTCCTCTGTTCTCTTGTTCTTATGCACCACCGCCACTGCTACAACAACACTCATTATTTTTCCCATGTTTTTCACTACTACTATCTTATTTCTACCGCTGCCATTAATTAATATTACAGCTACTTATACTGCCGCCGCCGCCGCCTCCTCTCTTCCGCTCTGTCTTCATTCCTTCTCTGCCTTTTTTTTACCCCTTTTAGTTGTGACCGCTACTACTAACTCCTTCAGCACTACTTCACCACCATCACCTACTACTACCACCACCTCATCACTGCCACTGCTGCTACCATTGCTGATACTATTTCCTTAACTATGCCCTCTACCAACACTACTACTACTACCACCTCCACTCCCCCCGTTTCCTCTGGTATATACTCTGGCCTTCCCTTCTTGTTTCAGTGCGACTTATCAATGGTCGAAGTCGGACCGAAACGTCGTCATAAGTTTCTCTTTCCTATGTACGCATTATTCATGTGTTGTTTCAACCACGGTATTGAGACTTTATTCTTCAAGGTTTTTCAATGTTTGGCAATTTGTTTTATAGTGGGGATGGAGGGGCAATGGCGGTGCTTTCATATGACGAATTATAAGGTGATGTATACGACGCTTATGCGATTTGATATTAAAGGTCTAAATTTATACTAAAAAAATAGTGAACAGTACACACTATAATAAGAAAAAACACTAAGGTCGTGTAAGTAATTCAGCGCTAGTGTGCTATAACTAGGTAGTGATTAGGGATGTTTGCAGTGACTAACGTGGGTAAGTGTACCCTAAGTCTGGCAATTTGTGATGAGGGGTCATGTGTTTAAGGCAGCAAAGGATTCGCGTTCCTAATCTACCCTGGGGGTAGTGTGTTTATCACTGAAGGTAGGGTAGCCGCGTTAGCTATATATATGGTAAGCGGTTGTAGCAGCGACCTGTGCCGGGTCACCATTTGGAGAAGACCCGGGCCAGATGTACCGGCGAACCTACAAGAAGCTGCGACCTGCTATCTTATCGCTGGGCTCGAAATGGCAGTAACTGACTCCATGGTTACTTTATGTTGAGCACCACCCAGGCTTGAGAGCTGTTCCCCGTTAGTTCCTCGTTGAGCCAGACACGTATATGCACTTGTAACGGCAGTTTTGAACCTGGTGCTCGTGCGTGTGTCAGACTACTTACTTTGGATTACCTGTGTGGAGTTATATGCAGGAGCTATGCTCGCAGTGTTCTGTCTTCAGTACTTAATTCTTCGGGTATTTGTTCATCAGTTTACAACTGTGGCTTAATCTCCTATAACTTTTTATGTAACTTTTTTTCGTATTCTTTTATGATCTTATTTGTAATTAGTGTTTTCTCTTTTCTTCCTATCAGCTAGTGAAAGCATCTCTAATGTTATGAGCCTTATTTCGTAACTAATTGTTTCATACATGGGAGCAGTTTTGTAGCTCGTCTTTGGACTTTTTAAAAATTTTCTTTCCTTATTTTTTGTCCAGACATCATACCACTGCTGCATATTCCAATTTGCGATGTGTTTTTTTAAGCATTTCCTCGTCAATATATCTAACGGCTATTTTCATAATTGTCACTGGCCTGGTCAAGGACTGGGCCGCGTGGGCAGTGACTCAGAATTGTCTGCTGGTAGTATATGATTTTTTTTTTTAAAGATTCCATGAGTATGATCTAACGATGATAGTCTTCGCTGTCGCTGTCTCCCATTTTCAGTCTCTTCAGGTTGAAGCTTTCATGCTGATGAACAGCTCTTGATCTTCAGAATTGGAGGTAGCTTTCTTTTCTTCTAGTCACATCTGATTGCCTCCCAATCGTCAAATGCTGTACGACCCCTAAGGGTTTATAGATTTTCCCCATGAATATAGTAATAGTCCCATCTCCATTATATATTTCTTGTTCTTGATTCCTGCAGTGACATAAAACCTTAGTGATGTGAAAGCAACGTTAGTGTTAACAAAACCGTGTTTATCTTCACCTGGTAACATGTTCACCATGATATTATTTATAACTGAACATAGTACTCATTTGTGGCCATTACGCGAGTTCTAGCAATTATAACTATTATCATGATGCAGGGGTGTGAGGGTAGGTGTGGGTACTCACCTGTTTGTGGTTGTAGGGGTCAATTCACAGCTCCTGGCTCCGTCTCTGCTGGTCGCTATTAGGTCCACTCACCCTGCTCCATGAGCTGGGTGTGTGTGTGTTGGGGGGGTATTGCGTGCGTGCGTTTGCGTGTCTAAGGACGTTTTATTCATTCATAGGGAAGCACAAAACCCATAGGGGTCATACAGCGTGTTGCGCCCCTTGAACTGGGCCTCAATGTATATAATGTATATTTCAATTTTCTATAATTTTATATTGCGAATATTCTCGATTATAGCTAAATCGTAAATATTTTGCTTTATATTATTATTAGATTATCATTTGTATTTATTTACTTTAGGTAGGATGTAATATTTTATGTTGTGCTCGAGAGTGTGTAGTAACTGCCTTGGTGTTGGCAAACGACTGTTAGGCTGCCGGCGTCTTGTTGCGGAGGGGAGTCAGTCTCTGAACACACCTGAGCTGGGTGGTTGTTCCTCTTGCGTCTCTCTCTCTGGCCTGCTGCCCTCGTCGAGTCAACTCCTCACTCTTGTTGTTCTCGACATTAGACTCTGTTGGGTAGAGTATGAATTCGTTGGTGAGGCGAATCATACTTCTCAGAACTCTGTGTAACTCTGTTCACAGAGAATAGACTAGATAGTGATTATTCGACTTTGTTCTGGGTTGTGTGTCACTTCGACACTCTTTGATAACTCAGGTCTCAAGCTATAGCTCTGGACCTACTTCGATAAGGCATCTGTGCACCGCCACAGTTTGGGATTGTTTATGCTGAACCTAGTTTCAGTAGTAAGGGAGTTTTATGACTGTTTTGGAGGATCTACTGATGGTCCCCAGTTAGGGTCGATTTTCTATCTCCTTGTTCCTGACGCTGTGTTGCTGTTGCCTGTTATAGTGCTGTTCTGCGAAGTGGTCATTTTACTAGACAATCAAGCTGTTCTGGTTGTCAATTTGTTAGTACAGCTAGCTTATGAGAAGTTGTTCTGTCGTACACTGGTTGAGTCGAGTCATAGTTACCGGGAGCACACTCGTACACACATTTATTATTATATATATTATTGTTATTAGTGACATTGTACCTGATGGTACCTCTGAGTCATTTATATATATATGTGCCCTCAGCACAGACTTATTGTATATGAGAGCAGTGTAGGAGCTACCCTCCTAAGTATCCTATTTGATATATTAATTAATATCTTTTATATTAGATTTACTTTGCTACCCTAGATTTTCTCACTTTGTTAATAAATCTTTAAATCATTTACTTTGGTTAGTACCCTATCAGTTGCAATCCCCTTTATCTATATAATATGTCGGATAACTGAACCAGGATACTGACTTTGTTGCAAAAGCCCAGTAACAGGCTGGATGCTAGAAGGGCTTTCCTTTCTAGTGTTCACTGGAGATATCTATTAGTAATAGATATCGTGTCATTTTGTAACACAGCGTTTGTGGAATGAGAGGCAATCAGGCTTGATGAAGGGGAAGGTAGCTAAATTTCCTTGGATCAAGAGCCTTTCACCAGCATAAAGTTACCTCCCACCTCGAAGGAAGAATGTTTTTATACTTTAGTGTTCCACGGCTGCCCGATCTGATTCCTCTTGACAGTAGATGTAGCAAGCTAGGGGCACTGAGGATGAGACATGGGAGGTGCCGGGTAATGGAAAACAGGATGGCGGATATAAGTGGATGATGGGGGGATGGGGGGAGGTAGGGGATAATATTTTAGGGTGGAGCAGCGTGACACAGTAGTATTGTAAATGACCTAATTTTCTATGACAACACCTGCCGTCTGCTTTCCCTCCCTTAAGTTTTTTTTTGTCGGTTATTACCCCTTTGTAAACTACTTGGTAAACAATTTTATAGGCCTGCTGGGCCTGGAGCTGAAAATTTTTAATGGGCTTGCAATATAGGCTGTAATTCGAAATACTCATTTTTTTCACGTTTTTTTTAGGTTGCGAAGTGGTTTCTAAGTGAGATGGCAAGTGATAGGTCATAGACGGGTATAAAAGTCGTTGAGTGTGAATTGAACCTGCCTAGGATGAATCTGCTGTAGCAGTGATTCACTCTTCTTGTATCTTTAAGATGCAGTTAAATACTTGACCTCTACAATCTGTTTATTCTCGTGTGATTATTATATAGTAGCACCTCTCACTGTACATGACAGCTAGGTTAGACAACCCCCAGCAATTGAGATAGCAGTGCCCTATGTTATTTCTCACCATACCTAAACGGTTGGCAGCGCTTGTTAGCAATCAGCTGTTTGCATTATGCTTATTTTAAATAATCCGAATCTACCAAAGAGCATGATGTCACAATACGGATTATATTAGTGATGTCACTAGCGGATCTCACCCCCTAGAGGGTGGCAATGTTTACTTTTTCCTAACAGAAGTTCTTTATTATATTAATATTCTATTTTCTTACTATATCAAGTCATGAATGTTATACAGCTACGAAGCCTTGCACTGGACAAATTTATTAAGGTTACTCTTAATTGTATTTTAAAATGGTTGGTAATTTTTAAATGTTAGTCACCGTGAAGCCAATGTAAATCCTGTCTATGACGTGATCACATCAGGATGTGTTTGACTCAGTATGTAGGCCCCGTGTCATGGATGGGGGTACTATGGTTCCAGTGAAGTGCTTGTAATCCAAGGAAAAGGAGTTACCCTCCCCTTTCATGGATCGTAACTGATAACCTCTCACTCCCCAGGCGTCGTAGGCCATCTACTGGTTCAACGCTTTCCAATAATAATAATAATAATAGAGGGGGACAATCTAATGTTTATTCGCTTATACTTTTTTTTTTTTACTTTTGACCTTTGATATACCTTTGAAGAGTTTCGAGAGTATCTACTCTCTGAGCCCGGCCATGGGCCAGGCTCGTCTGGTGCTTGCCTGGTCAACCAAGCTGTTGCAGGCCCGCTGCCCCACATATCCATCACAGCCTGGTTGATCTGGCACCCGATGAAGATACTTGTCCAGTTTCCTCTTGAAGGCTTCTACACTGGTTCCAGCCATGTTTCGGATATCTTCTGGTAAGATGTTGAATAGTCTGGGTTTTCAGAATATTAATATTGTAATCGTGCAGTGGGAGGCTGGTTGTTGTGTTGGAGGCTGTCTCGGGGGGGTCATGGTCATCATTGTCTTTATCATCCCTGGTGAAAGTGTGCAGGGTGAGGGTGTACGGGCAGTAGGTGAGGCTGCAGGAGGGAGAGGCCAGTAGGAGGGAAGGCGCAGCAAGATCAAATGATGAAGGAACACTTCAGTGGGCCTATGATCCCATGCTAGGCAGGTTCAGTTCACACCCAACTACTAGAGGGTAGGGGCAGTAAATGAAGCAGGAGGGCGAGAACAGTAGGTCAGGCAGGGAAGGGGGCAGCAGGACGAGGCAGGGTAGTAGGAGGGAGGGGAAGTAGGTGAAGGAGGGAAATGATGGAGAGGCAATATGGTGAAAGGGAAAGCGGGTAGGAACAGCAGCAGGTGGAAGAGCAGGTATGGGAACTAGGTTGGGGTACAGGTACGGACATGAGGTAATGTGGTGTGTAATATCCGTCATGTGCACACGAGAACAGTCAGTGGGAAAAAATGTCAGTTGAAATCAGTGAAAAACTATTAAATGTAATTCTTACCTTTTCGACCTTCGTTAACCTTAGCGCTGATGAAAGTTTCTTGATCCAAGGAAGTGGAGCTAACCTCTTCTTTCTTGGATAATGTATCTAGTTATCTCCCATTCCCTAGATGTATGATGCCTTGTAACTGTAGTGCTTCACTGTGATTTATATTATGGCTAAAACAAAGGTGCATAAAATCTATTTGTAAAGTAACATATACGAGCCGGGGGGTCATGGTCCATGAAATTTGAACTATCCTCTACTTTGATGTAGCGGGCATCAACAGTGATCGATCAGGTCAGCAACCAGAGGCCTGGACTGGGACTGGGACACGGGGGCGGTGACACGGCTGGAACCAGTGTAGAAGCCTTCAAGAGGAAACTGGACAAATATCTTCACCAGGTGCCAGATCAACCAGGCTGTGATGGATATGTGGGGCAGCGGGCCTCCAGCAGCAACAGCCTGGTTGACCAGGCAAGCACCAGACGAGCCTGGCCCATGGCCGGGCTCAGAGAGTAGATACTCTCGAAACTCTTCAAAGGTATATCAAAGGTACCTCCGGAAGCGACTCTAGGTAGTCTACAGTTCCCAAGAGCTATATGTCTCCTACGGATGTAGCGCTTCCCCATGAATATAATAATTACAACAATAAAACATCCCCATTATTAAGGTGGGTAAGTGGCTCTAGGCATCACACTTTACGATTAGCGGACGTATCTTGCCTCTATAGCTCATCGAGCTGGATGATTCCACACGGATTTAGTGCTTCTGATTAAATATACGAGGACGGGAGGGTATGGTGTGGGATCTGGTACTTTCCATGGCTTTTGGGGAGTCTTGTCCCTTCATGAGGAAGGGAGGAAAGGAATGGACACCTTGAGGCTGTTGAATGATTCTTGATCCAAGGAATAGGATCAAGAATCAAGCAGCGAGATTGGTCCAAAAGGAATGTAGCTCCGCTTCCCTGGATCAGGTGACGTTTACTGTCATAAATGTACTTCCCTCCCTTGTTAGGGTCCCTTTCCCCAGATGCTGTATGTGACCGCTAAGTTTAGCGTTTCCCCATAAATATATCATACACTGCATAGTTATTTTCCATGGGGTTACAGCAGCGAACGGGCGGGCGTCTTGCCCTTACTACCGAGACTGGAGTTTATAATAAAATATTCAGCCACGAGGAAATTTAAAGTAAATGTGGGAGGTTGGGATCGTGCAGGGCAAGTGCCTGGGTACGGATAGTGTCAGTGGACCAGGGTGAAAGTTGCGAGTCTTTGTCTTGCTGAGTGACCTTGTATGGCTAGGTGACCTTGTATGGCTAGGTGACCTTGTATGGCTAGGTGACCTTGTATGGCTAGGTGACCTTGTATGGCTAGGTGACCTTGTATGGCTAGGTGACCTTGTATGGCTAGGTGACCTTGTATGGCTAGGTGACCTTGTATGGCTAGGTGACCTTGTATGGCTAGGTGACCTTGTATGGCTAGGTGACCTTGGGTTATCTTTCGTGAGGGATATATACACGTTGTGTGTATGTATGAGCAGAATGAAGGGAAAGGAAGCAGTTACCGTTTTCAGCTGCACTAGAAGTATGTGGAAGTTCGCTTAGCAAAGTCTTTTGTAAATAGCAGTAAATGCAAGTGTTTACCCCCAGGAAGACTATGACAGATGGTGTGGTTGGTTACCTGTCTAGTTCAACTTCCTCCCAGTGTTGGGGGTCACTGTCCGCTGTAATGGTGGTGGTGGTAGTGCAACCATTCTTGAACCACCAGTGATACTCGTGCAAATTTGAATGTATCCTGGTGCTCTTCTGTCACCGCGTTGCCAGACATGTCGCTGTCATTTTTCTTAGTTTATTTATAGTTAAACCAAACTTAAAGTGAAGTAAATATATATTATGTAACTTTACAGGGAACATTTATAGTTAAACCAAACTTAAAGTGAAGTAAATATATATTATGTAACTTTACAGGGAACTTTTTTGTATATGTATGCATGCATACCATACTGACGGAAGTTGGAATATAATAATGAAATGCTTACAGTTGATATGAAAATGTAGATTTGTGGTTGTGGGAGTTGTGTAATAATATAGCAATACTGTTATTTGCTGATAGTGGTGTAAGCTGGGGTGGCTGGTGTGAATGTTGTTGGGCAGTCAGAGTAATGGGTGGCTGGTGTAAATGTTGCTGGACGCAGTGGCAGTGTGTTGTAACATGGGGTGGTTGGTGTGAATGTTGGACGCAGTGGCAGTGTGTTGTAACATGGGGTGGTTGGTGTGAATGTTGGACGCAGTGGCAGTGTGTTGTAACATGGGGTGGTTGGTGTGAATGTTGGACGCAGTGGCAGTGTGTTGTAACATGGGGTGGTTGGTGTGAATGTTGGACGCAGTGACAGTGTGTTGTAACATGGGATGGTTGGTGTGAATGTTGGACGCAGTGGCAGTGTGTTGTAACATGGGATGGTTGGTGTGAATGTTGGACGCAGTGGCAGTGTTGTAACATGGGATGGGGTGGCTGCTGTTAATGTTAGCAGTGGCATTGTGGTGTAACGTTAGTGTGGTTGCTGTGAATGTTTCTGGCAATGATGGCTTGTGGTGTAAAGTTGGGTGACTTGTGTGAATGTTAGTGGTTTTGGTGTGAGCGTTGTGGGAATGGAGGAAGTCACTGCACTCCAGGTAGTGATGCATTGTCTCACATCTGATTTATTGTTCCTTAAATTCTTAGGAGGAATGCATGCCTTAAGGATATATAGCTTGTTTGTCATTATGATCCTGAAGAGATGTGTTACATCTCAGTGATGCAGCATGAGCCTAGTGTTCAGGAAGCCACACCTGTGGCTAAAATTTGAAGCCAATCAGATAAGTCATTCTCCAATTATGGCATGATTCCAACAGTTTAAAAAGTTTTTTTTCCTCGCCATTTTACTGCATCAACAAATTTGACAGCACGTAAACGAAACGTTATAGGTACTATCTTGTCTCTAAGATTCATCAGTCATTAAATATTGAAGCCGTTCAGAAGAGGTTTTTTGACGCCTCTTGCCTCTTTTAAACATTTGAAGCTATGCCACTGAGGGTTTTGGAAGTTATCCCAGCCATTCAAGGATCCTGGGAATGGATTTAACAACTTCAGTCATCGGACACGTGAACATGTCAGTTGTTCCAAGAATTTGGTCCTTGTTACCATACATAAGTGTTGAAAATTTGAAGGCAATTGTATGGGGTGTTTTGAGGTACGAGTGAAATAAAATTAAAAAGTTGGAGAAAATAAAAAATAAAAGGGAAAAAATCAGGCAACCTCTTAAAATACCTCTTATGGGATACCTTACAAGGCAGGAAGACCTTTAAGTCATATGGAGATTTACATTCACATTCCCTTGAAAAACTGAAACATAATTTTGTCAGTCCTTAGATAGGTATAAAATATGAAGTTATTTTTATTATTTTTTTATTAACACATGGGCCGTTTCCCACCAAGGCAGGGTGGCCCGAAAAAGAAAAAACTTTCATCACTGTCTTGCCTTGCCAGAGGCATGCTTGCACTACAGTTATAAAACTGCAACATTAACACCCCTCCTTCAGAGTGCCGGCACTGTACTTCCCATCACCAGGAATCAAGTCCGGCCTGCTGGTTTCCCTGAATCTCTTCATAAATGTTACCTTGCTTACACTCCAACAGCACGTCAAGTCCTAAAAACCATTTGTCTCCATTCGCTCCTATCTAACACGCTCACGCACGCTTGCTGGAAGTCCAAGCCCCTCGCACACAAAACCTCCTTTACCCCCCTCCCTCCAACCTTTCCTAGGCTGACCCCTACCCTGCCTTCCCTCCATTACAGATTTATACACACTTGAAGTCATTCTATTTTGTTCCAACCTCTTTACATGTCCAAAACATCTCAGTAACCCCTCCTCAGCCCTCTGAATAATAGTTTTGGTAATCCCACACCTCCTCCTAATCTCCAAACTACGGATTCTCTGCATTATATTCACACCACACATTGCCCTCATCATGACATCTCCACTGTCTCCAGCCTTCTTGTTGCAACATTCACAACCCATGCCTCACACCCATACAAGAGCATTGGTATAACTATAGTACTCTCATTCATTCCCCTCTTTGCTTTCATGGATAAAGTTCTCTGTCTCCACAGACTCCTCAGTGCACCACTCACCTTTTTCCCCTCGTTAATTCTACGATTCACCTCATCCTTCATAGACCCATCTGCTGACACATCCACTCCCAAATATCTGAACACATTCACCTCCTCCATACTCTCTCCCTCCAATCTGATATCCAATCTTCCATTACCTAATTTTTTTTATCCTCATCACCTTACTCTTTCCTATATTCACTTTTAATTTCCTTCTTTTACATACCCTACCAAACTCATCCACCAACCTCTGCAACTTCTTTTCAGAATCCCCCAAAAGCACAGTGTCATCAGCAAAGAGCAACTGTGACAACTCCCACTTTGTGTTAGATTCTTTATCTTTTAACCCCCATACCTCTTGTCAACACCCGAGCATTCACGTAAATTCTCTTACAACTCCATCTATAAATATACGAATTAGTAATAAAATAAATTCCCTAACCATTATTTCACTTTATTTCAGAGCAATTCCAACTCATGGCAATACAGCTGCTCTTAGCTTGACAGTGTATCATCGCAATGCTCTTGGTCTTGATGAGTTCTTGGGGCAGGTGCAGCTTCCTCTCTCAGAATTCGATGTGTACGAGAGACCCAGAAGCAGGTATGTAAGTACGTAGTTGTGCTTTAGTGGGTAGAAAATGTAGGACTGAAATGAGCCTAGACGAGTTTTTAGCATTTCAAAAATTGCGGTCTAGCTAATTTTAAAATTTTTGTGTGAGGGGAATGGAAGGCATGATCTTAGAAGGATTACAGATTGTTATAGGACCAGCTGTAGCATTTTATCAAGTTGTATTTATAAGTAGAAGTCATCTTTGCTTTATTATACTAGGCACTTCAACGAGGGTGCTTCTAAGGAGTTATTATCCTTTTTCTTGTTATAACTTTAGATTTTTTAATAATTATTGGCTAATACAGTATTTTCTATTGAGCATACAAATATGTATGATATACATACTGTACTGTAATTGTTTTTCAGTCTTTATACATATTGTTCACTCAATTAGGAAGAGTTACTTAACATAATCTTGGCTGTACTAGCAGAAGCAAAAATGCTTCAAGTTAAAACTGTGGTAACCCAGTGTAATATCTATAATTATTAATTGACAATTTGTACAATTATGTGTAATATTTTAAGAGAATAGTGCTTTATTAGTGTTCATAAAATAAGTAGGACAAATAGAAGTTTTCCTATCTTGCACTTGTATGTTATGACCTAGTCTGGCAGTTGTGAATGAATTTCTCCTTGTATACAGATGGCATCGTCTCAAGGGAAAACCAGAGAAAGACCGCAAGAAAGGGGAGAAGGAGAGAGGTGACCTGGAGATTAAAGTGGCATTCACTGTTAAATCAGGATCACTTCTAGATGTCTCCAAGAAAGAGAAGAATAAATCAATTACATCGCTTAAGAATTTAGGTAATAAATGAACTTATTATTTTTAAAGATTAACTCATGAGAATTGTTATAAATGTGAACGTTAAGGCCAAGAAAATTATTTTTGATAAAAATTAAAGATTTAGATGTTTAACATATTGTGTACAGTATTGAATTTTTTTTGCTTATTCTTATTCTTATGCTGTAATGGGTGATTAGTTGAGTGGCAGGTGAACTGATGTAACTACTGAATATTTTTTCAGGTGGCAGTTTGATGAGCTTGGGAAGTAAAGAAAGAGCAAATCTGAAGAGTTTTGCAAAATCTGTCAGTAAGTAAATGTTATTTTTTAATGTTAAGGGTGTACAAAATATACATTGGTGTTTTAAGTATCCAGAGTACATACAGTAGTATAGTACTTGGTTTAAGGTAAACAAGTACAGTAGGGCCTCACTTATACGGCAGGTTAAGTTCCAGGCTACTGCCAGAAAGCAGACATCACCAGAAAGCAGAACACCATTTTTTCCACTTATAAATGCATATAAATGCCAGACAACAAGTTTACACTAACTTGTATTAAGTTAGTAATAGAACTATACATTAAAAACCAATAAAAATTAAAATACATACACAGTATACATTCATTACTTACCTTAAAATATTTGTAGTCTTAATGTAGGGCGAGAGGTGAGTAGTACAGTGGAACCCTGGATTTCGTACTTAATCCGTTCCAGAAGGTTGGTCTAAATCCAAAATGTATGAAAACTGAAGTAATATTTCCCATAAGAAATAATGTAAATACATACAATTAATCCATTCCAGACACCCAAAAATATTAACAAAAAATACATTTTTTAAAGAATAACTAGTTTTACATACAGAAAACAATGAAAAATAAATATAAAGCACTAATGAAATGGATAAATGAACATTTAAATCACTATTACATACCGTTATTGAAGACTTGTTGGCGTATGGAAGAAGGCAAGGAGGGGAGAGAGAGAGAGAGAGGAGAGCTTATTGTTTGGAAGGGGAATCCCCCTCCATAAGGACTAAAGGTATCAAAACCCTATCTGGGGTTACTTCCCTTTGTCTTTTACTGGCACTGGACCCCTGTCACACTAAAAATCTGTACCGAGAGCTCTGTTTCTGGCGTCTCTTTAAGATTTGCCTAAAATGGGACAAGGTATTGTCACTGAACATGTTGCAGATACGGCTTGTATCAGCTTGGTCAGGGTGATATTTTTCCACAAAAGTTTGTACCTCATTCCACTTTGTACAAATGTCCTTAATCACTAAAGAAGGCACCTTCTTCCCTATCATGTTTCTCACCTTCTTTACCAAAGGGCTGGCACTAGGAACTTTCTTTGAGCCTATGGTGGCTTATTTCGCAGTTGCACTCAATAGTTAAGTACAAAAAAAATGGATTATTACAAAATGTTTTGGATGAACACGCGAAGTACTGCTCACTCGACCAGTGACAGAGCCAGACTGAGACACGTACGCATGAGTGGTGGCGTCCCAGGCGGGCGAATACATTTGATACGTACGATTTCTGGGTGGAGGTATGAAATCCAGACCAAAATTTCGCCCAAAATGTGGTCTAAATCTGAAACGTACAATGTTTGGTGCATACGAAATCTGGAGTTCCACTGTAGTACTTTAATTTAGGACGTTTCCTAAAAGTGCTTAGATTTGTTTGCATTTAATTAGAAGTGAAAGAAAAGAGTGTTGAGTTGTGCAAGACTTTCCATAGTCTAAAAATCTATGTAATTTTGTTTTTACTGCTTCTTCATATCCACTTGAGCACTTCAGTCCTATATTCATGATTATTAGGGCTCTAGAAGTTTAATACAGGTCATATAATAAGCATTTTTATCTTTGCATACTTGCTTATCTTTGTATTTATATTTGCAGCAAAGTGTGATAAAATATCAAGAGTAGAGAGAGTACTGTATTAATCACTTATCTATGATATTTTCTTAATGTTTTTTTTGTTACCATGTTTTTTTTTTTTAGGTCATAAAATAGACAAAATTGCACAAAAACCAGGGAGAAAGAAGGCTCGAAAAGGAAGTCGGGATAGTCAAGGTTTCCCTCAAGAGCTTATGCAGTCTGGTCAGCGTGCTGGTGATGCTGATCCTGGTGTAATTTCCGACAGTGAAGATGACTTTGGGGTAAGTCGAGAGAATTTAAAAAAATTAGCACTTTAATTCAGGAAAATATTGTGGCAAGGTACTATGGTGACTTCCTTTTATTGAAAATTTGTGCATTTTGGTCAGAAAATAAATTTTGTGAACTACTGGATTTACAGTGGACCCCCGGTTAACGGCCATAATTCGTTCCAGAATGCTGTTCAAGTGCCGTTACCGAAAAAATTTATTAACATAAGGAATAATGTAAATTAGATTAGTCCTTTTGGACCCCCAAACATACACTTACACAAGCACTTACAAAAATACACTTACATAATTGTTAGTGTTTGGAGCAGGCCGTTAACCGGGGGTCCACTGTATGTGTTTATGTATGTAGTTTTGTTATTGTGTGTGTGTGTGTGTGTATGTGTGTGTACTCACCTAGTTGTGGTTGCAGGGGTCGAGTCATAGCTCCTGGCCCTGCCTCTTCACTGGTTGCTACTGTGTGTGTGTTATTGTGTGTGTGTACTCACCTAATTGTGGTTGCAGGGGTCGAGACTCAGCTCCTGGCTCCGCCTCTTCGCTGTCCACTACTGGGTCTCTGCTCTCCCTGCTCCATGAGCTTTATCATACCTTATCTTAAAACTATGTATGGTTCCCGCCTCCACTATATCGTTCGCTAGACTATTCCACTTTGACTACTCTATGGCTGAAGAAATGCTTCCTAACATCCCTTTGACTCATCAGAGTCTTCAGCTTCCAGTTGTGCCCCCTTGTTTCTGTGTTCCCTCTCTGGAACATCCTGTCACTATCTCCCTTGTCGATTCCCTGCAGTATTTTGTATGTTGTTATCATGTCTCCTCTAACCCTTCTGTCCTCCAGTGTTGTTAGTCCTATTTCCCTCAACCTTTCTTCATAGGATAGTCCCCTGAGTTGTGGAACTAACCTTGTCGCAAACCTTTGCACTTGATCTAATTTCTTGACGTGCTTGACCAGGTGTGGGTTCCAGACTTGTGCTGCATACTCTAGTATGGGCCTGATGTACATGGTGTAGTTTCTTGAACGATTCCTTGTTAAGGTAACGGAACGCTAATCTTAGGTGTGCCAGGCGCCCATATGCTGCCGCAGTTATCTGGTTGATACAGTGGACCCCCGAGTTATGAACACCTCGGAAATCGTACAATTATGTAAGTATAATATTGTAAGTGCTTTTGTAAGTGTATTTTTGGGGGTCTGAAATGGACTAACCTACTTGACATTATTTCTTAAGGGAGTAAATTCGTTCGGTAATGGCACTTGAGCAGGCTTCTGGAATGAATTTTGTTCGTTACTCGGGGGTCCACTGTATGTGTTTCCGGAGACGTGCTTGGTGTTATACTCACCCCAAGGTCTTTCTCCTTCGACGAGGTTTGTAGCCTTTGTCCACCTAGCCTGTACTCTGTCAGCGGTCTTCTTTGCCCTTCTCCGATCTTCATGACTTTGCATTTGGTGGATTAAATTCGAGAAGCCAGTTGCTAGACCAGATGTCAAGCTTGTCCAGGTCTCTTTGAAGTCCTGCTTGGTCCTCATCCGATGTGATTCTCCTCATTAATTTCACATCATCTGCGAACAGAGACACTTCTGAGTCTATCCCGTCCGTCATGTCATTAACATATACATACCAAGAATAGCACTGGTCCTAGGACTGACCCCTGTGGTACACCGCTCGTCACAGGCACCCACTGTGATACCTCATTACGCACTATGACCCGTTGTTTCCTCCCTGTGAGGTATTCCCTGATCCATTCCAGTGCCCTTCCTGTTATACTCGCTTGTTCTTCCAACTTCTTTACTAATCTCATATGAGGAACTGTGTTGAAGGCCTTCCTGCAGTCCAGGAAAATGCAATCAACCCACCCTTCTGTTATTGTGTTGTTGTGTGTGTGTGTGTTATTGTGTGTGTGTGCTATTGTGTGTGTGTGCTATTGTGTGTGTGTGTACACTCACCTAGTTGTGGTTGCAGGGGTCAAGTCATAGCTCCTGGCCCTGCCTCTTCACTGGCTGCTACTGGGTCACTCTCCCTGTGCCATGAGCTTTATCATACCTCTTCTTAAAGCCATGAATGGATCCTGCCTCCACTACATCGCTTCCCAAACTATTCCACTTCCTGACCACTCTGTGACTGAAGAAATACTTCCTAACAGCCCTGTGATTCATCTGAGTTTTCAACTTCCAACTGTGTCCCCTTGTTGCTGTGTCCCATCTCTGGAACATTCTGTCTCTGTCCACCTTGTCAATTCCTCTCAGTATTTTATATGTCGTTATCATGTTCCCCCTCTCTCTCCTGTCCTCCAGTGTTGTCAGGTCGATTTCCCTTAACCTCTCCTCGTAGGACATACCCCTTAGCTCCGGGACTAGTCTTAGTGTGTGTGTGTGTACTCACCTAGTTGTGGTTGCAGGGGTTGAGTCATAACTCCTGGCCCTGCCTCTTTACTGGTTGCTACTGTGTGTTAGTTACCATTTTGTCCTAGGCACATGTCGATTAGACACTAGGCCTGTTGTGTGTGTGTGTGTGTAAGAAAACACTTCGAAATGTTTCCGCCCCGCCGGGAATTGAACCCGGGCCCTCCGTGCGTGAAGCGAGAGCTTGTGTGTGTTATTATGTATGTGTGTTATTGTGTGTGTGTACTCACCTAATTGTGGTTGCAGGGGTCGAGACTCAGCTCCTGGCCCCGCCTCTTCCCTGTCTGCTACTGAGTCTCTGCTCTCCCTGCTCCATGAGCTTTATCATACCTTGTCTTAAAACTATGTATGGTTCCTGCCTCCACTATATCTTTCTCTAGACTATTCCACTTCCTGACTACTCTGTGGCTGAAGAAATGCTTCCTGACATCCCTTTGACTCATCTGAGTCTTCATCTTCCAGTTGTGTCCCCTTGTTTCTGTGTTCCCTCTCTGAAACATCCTGTCACTATCTACCTTGTCAATTCCCTGCAGTATTTTGTATGTCGTTATCATGTCTCCTCTGACCCTTCTTTCCTCCAGTGTTGTTAGTCCTATTTCCCTCAATCTTTCTTCATAAGACAGACCCCTGAGTTGTGGAACTAACCTTGTCGCAAACCTTTGCACTTTCTCTAGTTTCTTTACGTGCTTGACCAGGTGTGGGTTCCAGACTGGTGCTGCATATTCTAGTATGGGCCTGACGTACACGGTATACAGTGTCTTGAACGATGTGTGTGTGTTATTGTGTGTGTGTGTTATTGTGTGTGTGTGTGTGTGTGTGTGTGTGTGATTGTGTGTGTGTGTTATTGTGTGTGTGTGTTATTGTGTGTGTGTGTTATTGTGTGTGTGTGTTATTGTGTGTGTGTGTGTATTGTGTGTGTGTGTGTTATTGTGTGTGTGTGTGTTATTGTGTGTGTGTGTTATTGTGTGTGTGTGTGTTATTGTGTGTGTTATTGTGTGTGTGTGTTATTGTGTGTGTGTGTACTCACCTAGTTGTACTCACCTAGTTGTGGTTGCAGGGGTCGAGTCACAGCTCCTGGCCCCGCCTCTTCACTGGCCGCTACTGGGTCACTCTCCCTGCGTCATGAGCTTTATCATTCCTCTTCTTAAAGCTATGTATGGAGCCTGCCTCCACTACATCACTTCCTAAACTATTCCACTTCCCGACCACTCTGTGACTAAAGAAATACTTCCTAACATCCCTGTGATTCATCTGAGTCTTCAACTTCCAACTGTGTCCCCTTGTTGCTGTGTCCCATCTCTGGAACATTCTGTCTCTGTCCACTTTGTCAATTCCTCTCAGTATCTTATATGTTGTTATCATGTCCCCCCTAGCTCTCCTGTCCTGTGTGTGTTATTATGTGTGTGTGTTATTATGTGTGTGTGTTATTATGTGTGTGTGTGTGTTATTATGTGTGTGTTATTGTAGTAGGTAAGTGATATACAGTACCCAAGCTATGAACGTTTATCCCGAAGAACTGTTCATGTGTTGTTGGTATTGTCAGACCTGCAGGCATATTAGTGTTCTTGAATTCTTGGTTTGCAAAACTTTACTTGATCTAAAATGTAATGTTTCTCATGTCCTCCACAGGGAGGGGGTAAAGGAAGTTTTGTGGGCGAGGGGCTTGGACTTCCAGCAAGCATGTGTGTGTGTGTTAGATAGGAGTGATTGGAGACGAATGGTTTTTGGGACCTGACGAGCTGTTGGAGTGTGAGCAAGGTAATATTTTGTGAAGGGATTTAGGGAAACCAGTTACGTAATTGATTTAGTTGGACTTAAGTCCTGGAAATGGGAAGTATGTACAATGCCTTCACTTTGAAGGAGGGGTCTGGGATAGTGACAGTTGGGAGTGACTTATTCTTAGCTGTCGTATCTGAGCGCGTCTGTAAAGACAGTGATTATGTATGAGTGAGGTGAAAGTGTTGAATGATGATGAAAGTATTTTCTTTTTGGGGATTTTCTTTCTTTTTGGGTCACCCTGCCTCGGTGGGAGACGGCTGACTTGTTGAAAAAAAAAAATACTCCACCAAAGTAGAATGACTTGGAGAGCATATAAATCTGTAGGAGAAGGAAGGAGGGGTAGAGGTCATCCTCGAAAAGGTTGGAGGGAGGGGGTAAAGGAGGTTTTGTGGGCAAGGGGCTTGGACTTCCAGATAGCGTGTGTGAGCGTGTTAGATAGGAGTGAATGGAGACGAATGGTTTTTGGGACCTGACGAGCTGTTGGAGTGTGAGCAGGGTAATATTTAATGAAGAGATTCATGGAAATTGGTTATCATGGATTTAACTGGACTTACTTCCTGGAAATGGGAAGTACAATGCCTGCACTTTAAAGGAGGGGTCTGGGATAGTGACAGTTGGGAGGGATTATTCTAAACTGTCGTATCTGAGCACCTCTGCAAAGACAGTTATTATGTGTGAGTGAGGTGAAAGTGTTGAATGATGATGAAAGTATTTTCTTTTTGGGGATTTTCTTTCTTTTTGGGTCACCCTGCCTCGGTGGGAGACTGCCGACTTGTTGGAAAAAAAAAAAATACTCCACCAGTAATGTTGTCCTGTTCTGGTAAAGTTTAAGTTTTGGAGGTGATGAATGTGACATTATTTCCAATTTTCTTTAATATCTGTATGAGGATATCTGAATTGTTACCTATGGAGAGATTGAGCTGTGTTTTGCAGTCATTTTCCTCTTTGGATGTTAAAAGCATTTTCTGGGCCCTTTGTCTGCAAACCCAAATGAAGTGTGAAGGATAGTGTAGTATGGCAAAGCTGTTACTAATGATTCTGCATTCCTCAAAATATTTGGGGTTGCAGATTCTACAAGTTCTCAGATATAACCCATTTAGTGTGCATACACTATTCCCTGTGGTGGTTGTGACACAGTACATTGGCAAAACTTCACCTGATCTAAAATCCAGAATTCAGGAACATTAATACAATTGTAGGAACTACAATACCATCAACACATACATAGTTCATCAAGATATACATTCACGCAATGACTTGGTAAGATGCCAAACTAGCCATCAGAAAATGAGGCAGTTCTAGGTGGTGATATATGGGAACAGCTTTAATCAGTACACAGAACATTATTGAAGAGAGCCAAGGTCATTTAGTGTAGCTACACCACTAGTTCACATTATACTACAGGGACATTCTTGGCAATGGGGTTGGGGGAAACTTGCCATCCAGATGACAAATCATGTATACCACTGTGTTTTGCCATCCCAAGATTCATCACACTCCCATGATTTCACTTAGTTCACCTTTTCCTTCAAACCCATGAGTATGCATTATACATGTGTGCATTTTTTATCTTCTATATAATGATAAATCCTAATGATATTCAATATGTCAAACGATATCTTCTTTGACTTGATAAAGTTCTTAAGACATTGAACTGTTGTCAAATAAAATCTTGTTCAGAAAGCTGTGTCTTTTTCTTAACAGAAACTATTTTTCTCTGAAAGTTAGCTGTATACTTCCCAAAACTTTCACAGAAAATTTATCTATGCCTTTATTTTATGATATAATTTTCAGTTTGATGAAGAAGTAAGTGTGAACACTCGATCCAGTAGTCCCTACAGCACTGTGTCAAGGGGTTCTTCAGTTCTGCATGAGGTTCATGGTAAGGGTCAATATTTGTTCTAGTATTCTTATTCATATGTTCTTGGAATTGGAAATTTTCATAATCTGCTGTCTTTTTGTCTGAAATTAAATTTTGAAAATTTGGGAGAAACTGTTGTAGAGGGCATAGTAGGTAAGTTTGGGGTACCAGAGGTAAATGATACTGGGGGCCTTTAATTGAACTTTGTATAGAAAGATGTTTGGTGATAGGTAATACATATTTTAAGAAAAAATGCTAAATAAGTACATGAGGGATGATATAGAGTATAATGACAGCAGTTTGAGCTATGTATTGGTGGATAAAAGGTTGATGAGTATACTTCTGGATGTGCATGTTTTTAGAGGGGCAACATATGTATCAGATCATCATTTAATTGTAGCTACAGTGAGAGTAAGAGGTACATAGGATAAACGGAGAATGGCATCAGTGAGTAAGAGAGAGAAGTGAAAGTTTATAAATTAATGGAGGAGGTAGTTAGGGTAAGATATAAGCAACTGTTGAGAGAAAGATGGGCTAGTGAGAGTATAAATAATGAGGAAGTAGAAGAGGTATAGAGTAGATTTAAGAATGTAGTGTTAGTGTGTGTAGGAGAAGTTTGTGGATATAGGAGGGTGGGTGCAGGAGGGAAGAGGAGCAATTGGTGGAATGATGAGATAGAGAGTGGTAAGAAAAAAGTTACCATATTAAAGGTTTTTACAAAGCAGAAGTGATATCAGGAGGGTGGAGTAGAGAGAGTAAGAGAGAGGTCAAGTGGTGATTTAGATTTTTCCACCGAAGTGGCTAGTTTATTGTGCACCCCATATCCATCCTGTGGACGGTAGTGCAAAAGCATATGGATACACGAAAGGCCTAGGAACTAGGCCCCAAAAGGGTTAACAGGAGTACATTTGTATTTATATCTTTAGTTCACTTATTTGGCTAAGTGTTGAGGGAGTGTAAAAGGAGAGCAAATGAATGGGTGAGGTACTGTCAACGAATTTTGCTGAGTATAAGAAAGCTTTGGAGTGAGATAAATAAGTTGACAAAGGCTAGGAAACAAATGGATTTAACAGTTAAAAATAGAAGAGGATAATTTGGAGGATATATAAATCTGTAGGTGAGGGAAGGCGGGGTTGGGTTGTCCTAGGAAAGGTTGGAAGGCTTAGCCATCCAACAGGTGTGTGTGAGTATGTTAGAAGCGAGTGGAGGCAAGTGGTTTTAATGGTGATGTGCTGTTGGAGTGTGAGCAAGATTACATATGTGAAGGGATTCAGGGAAATCAGTTTGCCGGACTTAAATCCTGTAGAAGGAAAGTACATTGCCTACACTCTGAAGGAGGGGTTGGGATATTGCAGTTATGAGGGCATCTGAACTGTAGTATTGGTGTACCTCTGGTAAGACAGTGGTGGAGTGATTATGGTAAAAGTTGTTGTTCTTTATTGGGTCACCCTACCTTGGAGGAAGATGGCCAGTGTGTTTAAAAAACTATATTGGCTACAGTATTATCCTTCAATACCATACATGTTAATAAATTCAGAGTGCATTATTTTATTATGAAGGTGATTCGAAGGTACCCCCAAGTGTAATAAATTTGTTTCACATATTTAGGCTAGAATATCATTACTGATTGTTTTTTTGTCTTTGATGCATCTACAAAAACTAGGAATCGACTGTGTAGTAGGTACACAACCTATTGTTGTTCATACACACACAACCCGCACATATAAAAGGGAGGAGCTTTTATATGTGACTTTGTAAATGGTCCAAGTTGGGCCGAAACGTCGTCGTAAGCTCCTCCCTTTTATATGTGCGGGTTGTGTGTGTATTGTTCCAGTCACGGTATTGTGCCTTTTTTGTTATCTATTGTTGTTTACCTGGTATGCAGATTTCATCCCCTTGAAAATATCCAGGAATAAGTTATCCTTGAGTTTTTGCCTAAATTTTTTTATTTAAAATTTTTAACTACTGTAAAATATGTATATACACTCAAATCGACTCACACACTCCTAGATACTGTGTTTATAATCAGTAGATAGTATGCCATAAATATACTGCATTTCTTTTTTATAGAGGATGAGCACTTACGTCAGAATGGCACCGACCACCACCTTTCTGATACCAGACCGCCACCAAAGCCAGCTCGTGTTGGGGGTATGTACAAGTCGTTCGGTGTTGCTGTACTCGTTTTTTTTTTTTTTTTTTTTTGTAACAGAAATTTATCGAAAGTACACATTGTTTTTTTTATTATTTTGGTCCGAATTGTCAAGTGAATTTCACATGTAAAGAGCATTTACTAGAGGCTTTTATAGTTCCTTTTCTGTACATTTAAATAATAACTTCATTAACATTAAACTAATATAACTAAAGGGTAAAAAAAAAAAAGCATAAACTGACAAATAATCTGCATTCCTTATGGAATCTGTAGAATTAGCTACAAGTATGTTGTATACTGTTCAATACAATATCAAGAAATGAAACCATTTCTTGGTGGCTGTTTAGTAAGATCTGATGTGGCTTCATCCTAGATTTAATCTAAAAATTATTAAAAACATTTCTGCAAATGCATAAGACATTTTGAAATTAGTTAAACAAATATAATTTACTAAAGTTAGGAAGATTAATTTATATGTACATACTGTATATAAATTCATCATTAATGTAGATTAATTTATATGTATATACTGTATATAAATTCATCATTAATGCAGTATAAAACAATTAAATTTTCTCCCCCCAAAATTGCATGTACCATTGCATTTGTATTTATAATGTAGTTTTCAAGTTTAGTCAGTCATTTTATTGCATTTACTGTAATTGTTTTTCATCTACTGCAGTTCAGTTTTGTGTTAGTATTAAATTTAACCTTAGTGATAGATGACTGATTGTATTATTTGGTTATTTCAATTATTTTTTGAGATAGGACAGGCAACATTCATTAATGAAATTTATAATCATGTTTCATCCTGGATGGTAGGAATTATGAATGCTAATGTATGAGGGACACAAAAGTCGTACTAAAATTCCATAGACTGGTTTACTGCTGCCTGGTAATAGGTGCTACATTAATCAAAGGAAAAATTAATTGTTTTAAATTAGTAGCTTCATTTATTAAATTTGATTATAGGAGTGTAAAGGCTGTGTTTGGTTCCATTTTACAGTGATGACACTGTAATGTATTAATGTTGTCTTGTAGTTAGGTGTGGTAGCTTCTCTCTTTTTTTTTTATTTTTTGCACCTGCACATACACAGTCTTGTTTGTTAATCATGCACCTGTATACAAGGCGTTGTGGATAGTAAGAGTGAATTAAACATCTGAGGAGTGGTAAAAAATATTTAAAACACTGTTTTTTGGAAGTAAAAGTAACTAAAAATATTTTGCATTTTCTATCCAATTCTTTTGTCTTAATTATTTTTTTAATAAATAAAAACCCCTGTATTGTTTTAAAGCATTTTCTTTTTTTTTACAGTAGTTGCCGTGTTGAGTTTGCCCTTACTATATGCAACCCCTCATATGTAAGCACCTTTTAGATGTCCTCTACCATATTTTCTGTCATGTACAATGCACCTCTATTCTTGACCCACCCTAAATTTTAGGAAGAGTTTCTGTGGAAAAGAATATTGTAGTGTACATTATCATGCATGTACTCTACTGCTACCACAATTACATAGGCCATATAAGATGCATGGTGTCATACATTTTTGTTAATAGTGTTTTATGACAGAAAATATGGTAATTCTACTGATTTGTGCACAGTAACCTGTAGAAGCTGATTGATTTCAGTGGTGGTATTTGAGTAGAAGTTTAGATGTTCATTTGTATTTTTGTAGGAGCTTTGTAAATTGCCTGTCAGAAAGTAACACTATGGTAAGTTGTACATATTTCATAGGTCATAAACTATTTAGTATGTTTCTTTAATGCAAATGTTTGCAAATCGTTTAGAACTTTAAGGTTTAAGGTGAGAGTATTAACAGTGTTACAAGTTAAAATGGAAGTTGTGCTCCAAATGATGTAGAGGAAAAACATAGTTGCTAATGATGAATACTTTTTATTTGTTACTATGGTTTTACTCAAATGTAAATGAAGGCATTTGGAATGAGTCTTACCTGATTCTTTATGCATGAAATTTTTTAACATATGTAGCAAGCAAATCTGGCTGAGGTGTTAAATAATTGCCCTGCATTAACATTTCATTACAGTTTTCTTTATCTTTCTCTCTTTCCTTTCTTTTTCTTTCTCTTTTCTCTTTTTCTCTCTCTCCCCTCTGAAATATCTAAACACTTACACTTCCTCTTTCCAATCTGATATTTAAGCTGTCATTGACTGTTACTCTCATCACCTTGCTCCTTTCTACATTTGCTTTTAATTTCCTTCTATGTACCTTCCCAAATTCTATCATCAACCTTTATAGTTTGTCTTCAGAATACCCTAAAAGAACTGTCATCAGCAAAGAGCAATTGGGATTACTCTCACTTTGTATCAGAGCCAACATTTTTCAGCTACAGAAGTTTCAATCCCATAACTCTTCCCAACATCCTACATTCACTTCTTTCACAACCCATATATAGATAGGTTACAACCATGACAACATCACGCATTCTTAAGTCTTGCTTTCTATTAGAAAAAGTCCCCATTCATCCTACATGGTAAATATATGTATAAATGTATTTGGAATAAAATTATATAAAGAGGAAGGAATTGTATTGGAATCTTACCTGCTGTGTTCATAGTTGACAGCGATACTTCCACTGCCTCGCTGATCATTAAATGAATCCTAACCAGATCTTGTGCACGTTGTTTGGTTGTGATAGCTTAACTGTTGCCTAAAATCTATTACTCCTGTACATTATATTGCCACTTTGATTATTGTTAGTATATTGTAATGATTCATGTTAAATATTAGTCCAGTTCTCTTAGACTTTAAGTAGTTTGAGTTAAACTGGATGAACTTCAAAAGACATTTAAAAATAAAAAGATACGTTAAAGCATTAAGCTTGACTGCTTTAGTAAAGAAGCAGTTAATAGTATTCTCAGCCCACTGGTGACCTGTAGCTTACTGGTCACTTCATTCAGCACACAATTAGAGGGTCTTTAGTTAGATTTACAGACATGGGAAGATATATGGGTAAACCTACTTACAGCTGCTGCTCCTATTCACCCAGTTTTAAATAGGTACTTGGTAGTTAGTTGACTATTGAGAGTTGCATCTTGAAGGTTGTTTTACAATAACAAGGATTTGACTTTGATATGAGCAAAGTAAGCAAGCAGCTCATAGTCTGTAAAATTGGTTAAAAGGTTATTCTAAAAATCAAGGTGAATTAAAGATCTGCCTGTTAATCTTACAGCAAAGTCAATCATCTTCATGTGTGTTAGATAGGAGTGAAGGGAGACGAATGGTTTTTGGGACCTTACGAGCTGTTGGAGTGTGAGAAGGGTAATATTTTGTGAAAGGATTCAGGGAAACCATTTAGCTGGACTTGAGTCCTGGAAATGGGAAGTACGTACAATGCCTGCACTTTAAGGTTAGGTAAGGTTTGTCGGGAAACAAGACAAGTGTTTGACTCACGAAATCGTAATGTCACGATTGCAAACAAACCATACCACAGGTGGGGTTCGAACCCGCCGTCAGAGTCTCAAAACTCCAGACCGTCGCGTAAGCCACTGGGCCAGCTAGCTTCAATAAGATTCATCCAACTAGGTATATTTCTACACCATAGGAAGGTTAGCATAGGCACCACTGTGTCCACAAATGCAAGTTTTTACAGACGAATCTCCTGCTAGCATGGCTAGTTGGATGAATCTTATTGAAGCTAGCTGGCCCAGTTGCTTACGCGACGGTCTGGAGTTTTGAGACTCTCTGACCGCGGGTTCGAACCCCACCCGTGGTATGGTTTTTTTAAGACAAGTGTTTCCTGACGCGGGTCTTAGTCAGATGATGACCCATTGTTGGAGCTTTTGGTCATCTGACCGAGGCCTTCTGCTGGCTTACTGGTCCACCCCTTTAAAAATTATTAATCTTTCTTTCAACACACCGGCCGTATCCCACCAAGGTGGGGTGGCCCAAAAGGAAAAACGAAAGTTTCTCTTTTTACATTTAGTATTAATATAAAGGAGAAAAAGAGGGGGTTCCAAGATGTTGCCATAAAAAATACTTGTGTATTTGAAAGAGTGAATGTTGAATCTTTTTGTTTTCTATTTTTTTTTTTTTTTTACACAAGCAGTCTCCCTCTGAGAAAAGGTAGCCCCTCTCCCCCCAACAAAAAAAAAAAAGAGGAATCACATACACTGTTACTCAATCGCTGTCTTGCCAGAAGCTCACTTACTTGATAGATCAGAATGCCCTCCAAACTGCAACATCCTCACCCCTCCTTCAGTGTGTAAGCATCGGTTAGATGGACTCAATCCAGCTAACTAGTAAAATGAACAGTAGGTGTGGTTATAAATTCAGTTTCTTGAGTAGTGGGGATGTGTGTTGTCTGGAACTTGATTGGGTGATTTGTTGTCAGATGAGTAACCAAGAGATAAAGTGAACCATAGAATCAACAAGGTGAGAAAGAGTGGTGTATTAAGTCATCTGGGGAAACACAAAACTTCATCTGTGGAAGCAAAATTGGGAATGTACCAGAGTATAGTAGTAGCAACACTTATGCATTTCCCTGAATACCTTCATAAATGTAACCTTACACTCCAACAGCATGTCAAATCATGAAAACCACTTGCATCTACTCGAGCTTCCAGGCTCATGTGAGCCTTTTGGATGCCCAAACACCCTTTACCTATTTTAGGTTATGTTAATGTCTGTCATGAAGATAAGATTATTGAAGACATCCTTAGGGTTATTTAACCAGTGCAGTTATTGACCCAGGATATCCCAGTGAAGTAAAATAGTGTGGTTTATTTTTATTGTAGTTCTCCCCCAGTATGAGAGACTCAGCAGCCAACTATCTCCTAGTTACCTATTGACTGCTATGTGATTATAGGCATTAATTGTAAGGAGACAGTCATATGATGGGTATATGACCTGAGTCCATACTGCTTTGGTTGAGTAGATAACTAAAATTCGAAGTGTGTAGTCATTTTTATGAAATGCTGTGTTGATTGTCTGTCATTATTTATTGTTGCATTGTTTTTTGTAGGTTTGAATCCATACTGGCATGGGTTTAATGTGATTTACTTTACTAAGCATACAAGAGAATATTCAATTGCAAGTTGCATCTTCAAAGTTTTTTTATAGTATTGTTACTATAGGTTTGATATTGGCCTGTTCTTTGTATCAGAGGGAACTGTTATTTTCATTTTAAAAGATCCTGGCTATTTTGAATGTTTCTGGGAAGGTTTAGGATTGACTAGGTGAAGGGCATTGCAATAGCTGCTGGCAGTAAATATGAAGCTTTCTTGTACATGATATTCGTTTACAGAACCCCCTTTTTTTTACACAAATCAGTTTTTACAGGCTAAAAAACTGTTATCCAACCTCAGCTCATTGCAAAGCCCAGTTTTAGATATATTGTAAGCCAACAGATGCCTGACTGAGTTAGTAAAGTTTGTTACATTTAACACTGGGCTGTAACATTTCAGTTGAGTATGTGCATGTTGGGGGAAATAAAAAATGTGTGTGGGAGGAGGGGGTGTAAATTCAGAAAAATTTTCAATGAGATTCTGAATTCAAAATATAAATTTCTGAATATGAATTAAGTTAATGTGTATGGAATGGGATCAAAGAGAAAGTAGTAAATACTGTAACTATTGGAAAATTTATAACATATACTGCATTGTATTGCAAATTAATAACATAAGATGGAACACTGGGAGCATGGTTCTGCTCCTGTAGTATAATCCTCCCCCATGATAATAATAATCTGCTGCTGTAACTGTAAATGAGTAACCACACTTGGTGAAGAAAGCCTTCTAGTATCTTTGGCACCACTATTTTTGCAGTTTTGCAACTGTGGCTTCTTGTTTTTCCTGTTGGTGCTAAGCAATTCTTGTTATATTTTCTTGTATCCTGGTGTAGGAGGTTGGTAGACCGTAACCATATAAGGACGTACCGAGTAACGAACACCCCGGAAATCATACAATTATGTAAGTATAATATTGTAAGTGCTTGTGGAAGTGTATGTTTGGGGGTCTGAAATAGACTAACCTACGTGACATTATTCCTTAAGAGAGTAAATTCGTTCGGTAATGGCACTTGAGCAGGCTTCTGGAATGAAGTTTTTATGTTACTCGGGGGTCCACTGTATTACCTTTGTCCATGTGAGTGTATGGAAGCCTGTTAAATGTTTTGTACATTGAAGGATTTCTTTGTCTTGTGAACACATAAGACAAGACTTGAAGGTTATGTATGAGACCAGGGTGGAAGGAAGGGAAGATAAGCATTCCCAGAACCTTAACACATATATCTTGTTTGAAATTATCACGTTTACTCCCATCAGCCAATGAGAGCTTTTTTAGTTGTCTTCTCATTTGTATTATTTAGCTTTGGAATCTATTTTGTAGATCACATGGTTTTAGACCATGGACATTACACCATTTTTTTTTTTCAACATGTCGGCCATCTCCCACTGGGGCAGGGTGACACAAAAAGAAAGAAACACTTTCACCATCATTCACATAATCACTGTCTTTGCAGAGGTGCCCAGATATGTATTTCTCCATTCATATATCTGATGGCTATTTTAAAGTTTACAAAGAGTTTCTAAGTACAGTGGAACCCGAGTTTCAGCCGTAATCCGTTCCAGGAGCTAGGCCTAAACTCGAAGCGGTCGAAAATCAAAGCAATATTTCCCATAAGAAATAATGTAAATACAATTAATCCGTTCCACCCAAAAATATTCACAAAAAAAATCATTTTTTTAAAGAATAAATACTATAGTTTTACATACAGAAAACAATGAGAAATAAATATAAAGCACTAATTTTAATGGATAAATGAACATTTAAATCAGTTTTACCTTTATTGAAGACTCTTGTTAGCGTATGAGAGAGGCAGGAGAGTTTGTTTGGAGGCAGGACAAGATAGTCCTTCAATATGACACTAATGTCACCTCTACGGCTTATTTATCTAGCACAATTCATCTAATATGGCATAATAAACAATATTAATAACATAGAAATATGATATATACTCTAGAATGAATAAAATATGTCATATGTCTCTCTCTCCCTAACCGACGAGTGTTACTGTGTTTGTTGTTGAGTGTATAAGGGCCACTGAAAGATAAGCCTTACATAGTGGTGGTGATGGCCGCCAGAGACAGCGGTGTTGTCAGTCGCCCTATATAACTCCAACATTGGAGGAGTCAGTTTCGTGCTGTCCTTTTCCTATCAATTAATCGCTTAACTTACTTGCTACACTTTATCGCTGGCTGGTGCTATAGCCTTTATCGACTCGTGCTGCTTTAGTATCATACATATCGTAGAATCACTGAAGAAGTCACATTCTTCCCTCTCTTCCTCCTCCACTTTGGTACTTTGCTACAATTTCTTTCTTCAATTCTATTGTGTTTGTCACTTTCTTTACCAAAGGGCTGCCACTATGAAGTTTCTTTGGGCCCATGGTGGCTTATTTCACAGTCACAATCAATAACAAGCACTAAACACAATGAATTTATTGTGAAATGTTTGGATGAGCGTGCAAGGTAATGTTCACTCAAGGATAAACAAAGCTAGACTGGCTCACGACTCCTGCGCGGTGAGGTGTGCAAGCGTGGGCAGGCGGACAGGTATGGTATGCTGGCTGAATCTCGGGACAAAATTAGGCCGAAAAAAGCTACCGAAACTTGAAGTGGCCGATACTCGGGGTGGCCAAAACTCGGGGTTCCACTGTATCTTAGTTTTTTCCACACAGTAGCCATGTCCGCTCTTTTTTTTTTCCTTTCCTTTCTGTAGTAGTTTTGGTGTTTAAGCTTTATTCAAATTTTATTTTCTTGCAAGTTTACATTGAGATTATATAATTACAATAATGATTTGCAGTGCAAAGAGAGCCACTATCATGCCATGGCATTATGGGCAGACTTAAATTTAATGGCTTACAGACTACTTAATACTACTAGAGAAATTGATCATACAGTAAGCTTGTTTGAGTTGTACATCTGTTTTTATTTATAGCAGACAGCAAGTTTACTCAGATTAACAATCTGGGGATATAACATTGGGACAAGTTGAAAGAATTTTGCAGGTTGTTTATATCAGTAGTAAATAATTAAATTATATTACAGTGGACCCCGGTGTTCGTGATTTTTTCTTTCCAGAATGCTGTTCAAGTGCCGTTACCAAACGAATTTGTTCCCCTAAGGAATAATGTAAATTAGATTAGTCCTTTTAGACCCCAAAAATACACTTATAAAAGCACTTACAAAAATACACTTACATAATTGTTCAAGTTTGGAGCATCACGAACACCGGGGGTCCACTGTATTTGGTAAAGTTAAGTACAGCGGACTCCCAAGTTTCGGTCATAATTTGTTCCAGAAGGCTGCTCAAGTGCCATTACCGAACGAATTTACTCCCTTAAGGAATAATGTCAAGTAGGTTAGTCCATTTCAGACCCCCAAAAATACACTTACAAAAGAACTTACAAAAATACACTTATGTACATAATTGGTCGCGTTTTGGGGTGACCGAAACTCGGGGGTCCACTGTATTGAGTATTTAGTTTAGGGTGAGTATGTGGTTTTTGAGAAGTCTTAAATTGATGTTCAGACCAGGTTACTTTAGTATTTATTGGTAATGAATTCCAAATTTTGGGGCCCTTTATGTGCATAGAGTTTTTGCACAGTGTGATATGGACACTGGGTACATCAAAAAGTGATGTGTGTCTAGTGTTATGGTCGTGCGTCCTGTTAAGGTTGGTGAGGATAAGTTTGAGTGGAGGGTTTATGTTTTGAGTGTAGTGTTCTGTAAATGTAGTAGGCACAAAAATAAGTATGGATGTTCTTGACGGTGAGTAGTTTTAGACTTTTGAATATTGGTGGAGTATGTTGTCTGGAGTGGGAATTTGTTATCATTCTGACTGTAGCCTTTTGTTGGGTTATTAGTGGTCTTAGGTGACTGAATGTTGTTGATCCTCATGCACAAATTCCATAGGTGAGATAAGGGTAGATGAGTGAATGATACAGTGCAAGGAGAGCTGATTGTGGAACATAATACCTTATCTTTGATAGTATGCCTACTGTTTTGGAGATTTTCTTGGAAATTTGTTGTATATGTGTGTGTAATTTGAGGCTACTGTCAAGGTGGATCCCTAGGAATTTTCCCTCTGTGAGTCTTGTGATGAGTGAACCGTTTAGCGTTATGTTAAGTGAAACATTTGTAGCTCTTCTTTCCAAACTGACTGAAATAGGTTTTGTCAGTATTGAGAGTTAGCTTATTAGTCATCATCCAGATAGATATTTTCTGAAATTCAGTATTAACAGTGTTGGCTAGTATGACTGGGTTTGGATGAGAGAAGACGTATGTAGTGTCATCTGCAAATAATATGGGTTTGAGTAGTTGTGATGCATTCGGTAGGTCATTGATGTAAATGAGGAAGAGGAGTGGGTCAAGGAGACTTCCTTGCGGGACCCCGACTGTAATTGGTTGTGTGGAAGAGTTAGCTCCATTTGTGTACACATATTGGCTTCTGTAGTTGAGGGAGTGCCCTCTTATGCCATAGTGTATTAATTTAATGTGCAGTAAATCATGGTCTCCATTTCAAATAGTTGTGGATTCATGACTGCTTCATCTAATGTGTTCATTTCTGAAATTAAACTTTACAACTTTATAAATTATATCTTGAATATTTTCTCAAATTATGGGAGTTCATCTGTTTCCTTGAATCTTTGTATATTTTGTTTTTTCTTTTTTTTACCCCGAGTTTCGTACAGCTCCCAACTTGAACAATTATGTAAGTGTATTATTGTAAGTGTATTTTTGGGGGTCTGAAACGGACTAATCTAATTTTCATTATTTCTTATGGGAACAAATTCGTTCGGTAACGGCACTCGAACAGCCTTCTAGAACGAATTATGTATGAAACTCGGGGTACCACTGTATTTAGTTCTGGTTTCTTTGATTTCTGTTAATTCTCTGATTGGCACACTTCATGTATTGGTCCCTATCATAACTAGATTTATAGATATTGGTACTTGATCCACAAATACCACAGCCTCATCCAGGTTGTTCCATTTCCTCTTCACCTTGAGAATGAAGAAATATTTCCTGGTGACTTTGTAGCACATTTTCATCTTTAGTTTCCCGCTACAGTATATCCTCATCATTGTTCCTCTTTTTGTAAAAAGTCTGTCCCTGTCTATTCTCTCAGTACCTTTTATCTCATACATTGGGATCACATTTTTAATTCTTCCATGTCTTTTAGTCTCTCTTCACAGATCAGTCCTTTTAGCTTGAGAATTGTTCTTGTTGCAACTAACTTTTTTGTTTGTTTTTTAGCTTCTTTGTGTGTATTATTAGTTGTTGGCACCAACCATGCTTGTGCTGTGCAGTCTAATGGACCTGATATACATGTAGATTATATATAGGGCTGTAAAGGACTCTTACTATTGAGGTTTCTAAAGACTGACCTTAAGTTCACCAATCTGTATGTGTGTGTGTACATATTTATATTCTATATTCTTATTTACTTATTGCTTTACTAGTATTCTTCTGTGTTATTTAATCACTAAAATAATTTTTTTAGGATCTTTAGTTTAATTGTACTCTCATCCCACCACCTCTTTATAAAATCATGAAATATCTAATTTCATCTCAACCTGTCATAAATGTTTGAACTGAGTACATATAGATTCTAAGTTACAAACATCAACAATTACAAATTGGGAACCAGTTATAGATTTATGATTGCCAGTACATTATACAGAAATGTGTGAAAGCATAATCATTATTTGTACTATTATTTTCTATAGGAATAGCTAGTTTGTTATATGAAACAAGAGGAATGTAACTTGTTCAAAAGTTGTGGACTTCCTATGTTTCACAACATTGACATTATCATCATCATCATTGTTAATTTAATATTACAGTTGTACTTTTGAACTGTATTAATATGGGTAAACTGATGGCATTACATTGATGATTAGCTGAAAAATATGTATTACATTAGTATTTATGAATGTGGGGATGAGTGTTACTAAAGTTTAAAGTAATTTGTAGTGATGGGTTACTTTAGGCAGAACTTCTGATTAACTGTATTTTGGGGGAAGGTCTTGGTACAGTATGTAGTGTGTAATATTGTCTGTTGGTGTAGGTGCTATTTAGGAGTTAGTGTTGTGCTGGGATTATAAATCAGAATAATTGTGTGGGCTACTGTGTTTTGACAAAATCATTGAGTTTCGGTGAAAATTCAGTTACTGTATACAGTATCTTGTATTTTCATCCTTTCCTATCTTATTTTTATTAGCCTTTTTAAATTGCATGAATTCAAATTGGCAGAACTGTATCGCCAATTTAATTGTACAATGTACATACCAGTATAAAAATAAAAAACTTTAATTAAACATATCCGTATTAATAAATAAAATTTAATAATTGAATATTGGTGGAGGTTTTGATAATGTATAATGTAGATTATTCTACAGCAATGATTCTTGGCCAATTTGTCAAACTACAGTACTTATTAGTTGTTTAAGGGTCACCCTGCTCACAACTCTCCCTTCCCACTGCAAGGAGCCTCAGTCTAATGTTTGAAAAACACTGCTCTGTAGCATATCTGTAGTGCTTTCATAGTTCATCTTATATCCTCAATGATCAGGAAATGTTTATGAATTAGACAACTCAGTATGTTTACTTCACTTATTGTTAGCACCTAGGCTAATTGATTTTTTGACTACAGTTTTTTCAAAATTGGAAGTGTTGTATATTTCGCACATCATTGCATTTTTTATCTTTGTGCAGTAATGTAGGCATATGTAGCCTGTATATTACCACTGTAATCAACTAATAACATCATTAGTCTGAAATGTAAGGTATTGCTGTGCTCAGAAAGGAAAAAGTTAAATAATTTGTTGCATTTCAACATGGATATAGATTGAAGGGACCTTATTAACTTGCAGGGAGTGTTGTGGAAGTGCCCTCAATAGCCCTGGAGTCCCCCATACCAACACCTTCCCCTAAGCTCCCCTCCCCACTTGGTAAACATGAAGAGCCCACAACACCAGTAGCGCTCTCCCCTAATTCTCCGCTTACCTTTTCAAACCTCACTCCCATCACCTTAATTATGCATAATGATGGCCATTCATCACCTGAGAGTGCTTCTCCTGACTCTGCTATGACAGTGTCACTCACTAGTAGTGTAATGGCTAAGGATACTAATTCTTTTGTTAGTTTAGAGTCATCATCTCCTGAACCGGCACCACTGACCAAGAAAATTTACCATGCACCTGTTGCTCTACAAGACTCTCTTACTTTGCCTTCTGAACCTTCACCCCCACACAAGAAAGCTTTCCCTAAACCCATTACAGTGAGGGACCCTCCCTCTCCTGATCCTTCACCCCTGCACAAAGCTTTCTCTGAATCTGTTACAGTGAGGGACTCCTTTACTTCTGAGCCTTCACCCCCACACAAGAAAGCTTTCCCTAAACCCATTACAGTGAGGGACCCTCCCTCTCCTGATCCTTCACCCCTGCACAAAGCTTTTCCTGAACCTATTACAGTGAGGAACCATCCCACTCATGAGCCTTCACCTTCACAAAAGAAAGTTTTCCCTGAATTTTTGGTACAGGACCCTCCCTCTCACGAACTTTCACCTTCACATAAACAAGTTTTTCATAAGCCTGTTGCAGTGAAAGATCCTACCACTCCTGAACCTTCACCCTTTGAATCTGTTGTTATCCAGGATGCTTTCCCGCCTGAGGCTTCACCCCCACGAAAGAAAGTTTTTCCCCAATCCATTATAGTGAGACCCTCTCCCACTCCTGAACCTTCACCCCCACATAAAGAATCTATTCATAATCCTTTTATAGCATGGGACCCTCCTATTCCTGAGCTTTCACCTGTACAGACGAAAGTTATTCCTGAGCTCATTACTATACAAGATTCTTCCAGTTCTGAGTCATCACTATTGTGGAAGAAAGATGTCCCTGAATCTGCTGATGTGCAGAAGCCTTCCATTCCTCAGCCATCAGCCTCACTCAAGGACATTTTACCTGAGCCTGTTGCTGTAGAAGATAATTCTGTCAAACCTGTAAGATATGCCAGGTCCACTAGTAATAGTGATACAACTACTGCATCATCCTCAGCTTCTGTAAAGCCTGATCAATCACTAACTATTTCCTCTACTAAAAGTCACCTCTTAAGTACTTCATCTACACCAAAAGCTCGTGATAGGACAGTCTTTACCTCCTCTCCCATCCTGGAATCCAAGACTCGCAAAGGATCTGCTTTAGGAGCTTTAGCTTCAGCTTCTGCTAAGATCTCCCTAGTGGATACTGATCTTAGCATTCAACCTCCTGTCACACCTAAATCTAAAAAGAAAAAATCTGAACTAACACTTTCTGTATCTAAATCTCCAAGCAGTCACAGTGCCCTAGGTGACGCTGATATTGGAAGTCAATCTCCTGGCACACCTGAATCTAAAAAGAATAAATTTGAACCAGCACTTTCTGTACCTAGAACTCCAAGTAGTCACAATGGGATTGATGTGTCAGTTTCATCGACACCGAGTACTCCCAGTGCTTCTGTATATAGCTTTGGCTCTGGCTTTGTCACACCCTCTACCCCATCCACGCCCAAGGACAGCAGTTCTGCTCCCTCCCCTGCCCCAATCTCCCACAATTCTCGGGGGACCCCCGGGCTGGCTGAGCGGCCCAGTGCTGCTGTTGTACGTTCTGGTTCCCTCCATGAGAAGCCCACCACCCAGCCCATCATTGATGAGTGGGAAAGGAAACTGTATGGGAGGAATGCTAGTGAGTAGGAATGATTATTTGACTATTTTGGCTTTAATAGTACTGTAAATACAACTTTATTTTTATTTGCTTCTTCAGTGCATTTCCACAGATATATTTATAAAATTTAAGCAAATATTTATGAAGTTGATACAATTTTTTGTATATAGATTACACAAAATAAGCATTTATAAAGTATAAAAAACTTAATAAATTTTATACAAGTTTGCAAAAAAACTTTATAAAGTTTACAGAAATATTTATAAAAATTACAGAAACATGAACTTTACAAATAAAAACATAATGAGAAAGCTTTTACAATGTGGGATTGAGCATTTAAGTGCATGGATGTGCTCTTAACTTTGGTAATTAGTAATGTAATACTGTACCAAGCTTGCATAATGTCTTGTGTGCTTTTCAAGTTTATTGCAAATTATTCTCAAGCAACATTTGGTAATTAGATTTTATTTACTATTTTAAAAATATTGGTGAAAAATATAATTTGAAAGACTAGGGGAGAGACTGAGAATGAGGGAATTGGAGAGAGAATGGGGTGTGAGAGAGAGAGAATGGGGTGTGGAGAATGGGTGGAGAGAGAGAGAAATGGGTGAGAAGAGAGAATGGGGTGGAGAGAGAGAATGGGTGTGAGAAGAGAGAATGGGGTGTGAGAGAGAATGGGGTGTGAGAGAGAGAGAATGGGGTGTGAGAGAGAGAGAATGGGGTGTGAGAGAGAGAGAATGGGGTGTGAGAGAGAGAGAGAGAATGGGGTGTGAGAGAGAGAGAGAGAATGGGGTGTGAGAGAGAGAGAGAGAATGGGGTGTGAGAGAGAGAGAGAAGGGTGTGAGAGAGAGAAGAGAATGGGTGGGGAAGAGAGAATGGGGTGAGAGAGAAGAGAATGGTGTGAGAGAGAGAGAGAATGGGGTGTGAGAGAGAGAGAGAATGGGGTGGAGAGAAGAAGGTGAGAGAGAATGGGGTGTGAGAGAGAGGAGAATGGGGTGTGAGAGAGAGAGAGAATGGGGTGAGAGAGAGAGAGAGAATGGGGTTGAGAGAGAGAGAGAGAATGGGGTGTGAGAGAGAGAGAGAATGGGTGTGAGAGAGAGAGAATGGGGTGTGAGAGAGAGAATGGGTGTGAGAGAGAGAGAATGGGGTGTGAGAGAGAGAGAATGGTGTGAGAGAGAGAATGGGGTGTGAGAGAGAGAATGGGGTGGAGAGAGAGAGAATGGGGTGGATGAGAGAGAATGGGGTGGAGAGAGAGAGATGGGGTGTGAGAGAGAGAGAGAGAATGGGGTGGAGAGAGGAGAGAGAGAAATGGGGTGAGAGAGAGAGAATGGGGTGTGAGAGAGAGAGAGAGAGAGAATGGGGTGTGAGAGAGAGAGAGAGAGAGAATGGGGTGTGAGAGAGAGAGAGAGAGAATGGGGTGTGAGAGAGAGAGAGAGAGAATGGGGTGTGAGAGAGAGAGAGAGACTGGGGTGTGAGAGAGAGAGAATGGGGTGGAGAGAGAGAGAGAATGGGGTGTGAGAGAGAGAGAGAGAATGGGGTGTGAGAGAGAGAGAGAGAGAGAATGGGGTGTGAGAGAGAGAGAAGAGAGAATGGGGTGTGAGAGAGAGAGAGAGAATGGGGTGTGAAAGAGAGAGAGAGAATGGGGTGTGAGAGAGAGAGAGAGAGAGAGAATGGGGTGTGAGAGAGAGACTGTGGTTGCAGGGGTTGAATCAGTTTGAGTGTTTGTGTATACGTACAGTGGTACCCCGGTTTACGATGGTCCCCAAACTCACCCTTTTATGTAAGTTTATTTTTTTAAATGCTTTTGTAAGTGTAATTTTGGGGGTCTAAAAGGACTAGTCTATTTTACAACTTTTCTTAAGGAGATAAATTCGTTTGGTAATGGCACTTGAACAGCATTCTGGAATGAAAAAATATCGTAAACCGGGGTACCACTGTATATATATAATATGTATGTGTACATATGTGTGTGTATGTATGTATATATGTGAGTGTATGTAAGTGTAAGTGCATGTTAGTGAGAAATAGGGTGAGTGTGTGCTCATATGATTACCTATTTGTTACTACAGAAACAGAGCTGTGCTCTTGGTGCTTCATCTTCAGCATTTGTTCTTTTGTATACGTATTTTAAATTTCCAGTGGCTGTTGAACTCTTATGCTGATCCATTTCTCTTCAATTTTCTAACAAGGACTTTTTTAGTGTTGTACTTTCATTGTAAACATTTTTTCTATCTTATCCCCAATTTTTGTTTAGGCATAGACACCACACTAATACTGCATATTAGTTTTGGCTTACTTTGTGTTGTGAATGTTTTTTTTAAGCATTTCCTTGTGCATAGGTTTAAAGGGTATTTTAAAGTTGGCTAGTATAGTATAAGAATTTGTCAAGTTTTCATTAATATGTTCTTCTGGTGTATGCTTGCATGTGTTTGTATTGTGTGTATGGTATGTGTATTTGCCTCAGCATCTCTGTCTAGTTTGTTCCACTTCCCACCTGGAGACTGGGAGAGTACTTCCTAACATCCCTGTTGTTTTTCTGCCTCTCAAGATGTTCTCTCTCATAGCTCAAGTCTTATCACATATCACACTACTTTTTCCTACTCATGCTGTTTTATGTATTAGTCGTGCTTCCCTTGGGTCTTCTCTTCAGGTCTCTACTCGGTGCATGCATGTGGTCGCCATGATATGTTAGGCTGCATATTCTAGGTTTGATCTAATGTATGAAGGAATTTTTTTCTGCATTCTACCATCCACATACATGAATTCTATTTGTGATATTCTGGTCTTTATAATTGCTCTTTCATCCTTCTCTTTATCCAGTGCTCTCAGTACTTATCACAGTTTGTTCTTGTGACTTTTCGCTTTTACCCATTACGTTAAATTCCACCACACGTCATCACATTTTCTCAATTTCCGAGTCATCATGTCAGGAAGTGATAAATTGGATTTCTTCTTTCCATAGGATATTTGCTTCATTAGCCAGTATTATATTAGAGATTGTTCTTAAATGATTCTCTTGTCCACAATAATGATTAACCTTTTCCCTTGCCAGCCTGGATACTAACACTGGGCAACCAACTATTGTATTTGGCTGTTAAAAAAATAGACAAAAACCTCAATCAATAATAATTTTTATAACTATTTTGTAAAAAAAATGGCAAAGACCATCACAACTGAATAAAGCAAATATACAGTGGACCCTCGCTATTCGAACACTCCAAAACTCGCCCTCATTCCAGAATGCTGTTCAAGTGCTGTTACCAAACAAATTTATTCCCATAAGGAATGATGTAAATTAGGTTAGTCCATTTCAGACCCCAAAAATACACTTATAAAAGCTCTTATAATAATAAACTTACATAAAATGGTGAGTTTTGGAGTGTTCGAATAGTGAGGGTCCACTGTATAAACTAAATATCAACTAAATATCAATACGTTTGATTGCAAAATTAAAAATCAAATAAATTTGAGTGGGTGCGTGGGTGAACTTTAACTTTTAAATGGATAACTGTTATTTTGTGCTGTCTAAATAATAAATTAAAATTTAATGTAAAATATACTTACATATACAGTGGAGCCTCAGCTTACAAATGCCCCACCATGCGAGTTTTTCAGGATACGAACAGTCGCTCAGTCGATTTTTTGCTTCTGGATACGAACAAAATTTCAGGATGCAAGTTTCCCCCTCAAGGGGGTTCCTTAAATAAATAAATAAAATATTTATTTCTTTGCAAAGGTTACAATGTGTGTTTACATATAATATGATTGGAGCAAAGAAAGCCACTATCATGCCGAGGCATTTCGGGCAGACTTAACCTGTACTTATAGACTGCTTAAGTCTAGACAGGTGAAAAGTAGTAGTGGTTACCAATGTTTTGCTGATCGTGGCACCAACTACTGGCAGTCTTCTGAATTTCACATTACTGTTATTACATAGTTATTATTATTACTGTTATATTGTATTATTATTATTTTTGTTATAATTATTATTATTATTATTAGTACGTACGTGGTGAGGGGCTCTTGATCTAGGGAATTGGATCTGTGCTCCAGTTCCCTAAATTAATAATACGTAATAATAATTATTATTATTATTATAATACGTATGTACTACTAATAATAATACATATAATATACTAATATGTATACATAATAATAATATAATATGTAAGACATGTACTATAATAATAATTATAATAATAATACATACTATAATAAGTGAGTTTCAGAACACCACCACAAGATGGCAGAGTGAGTACCAAAACAACGCTCACCATCAGTGCACGTGTGTTTAAGGAGCTTACCTCGCGGTGGAAGGAATTCTCATTTTTTCCTTACGTTTCGTGCAGTTATTTTGCCAAGTTTCTTTTTTCTAGCCATGGGTCCTGAGAAAGCAAGTGCAAAGGACGGTGCTGAGAAGAAAAAGAGGATGATTTCCATGGATTTTCAGAATTTATTGAAAGGAAACACCCAGAGAAAGTTTCAAGTGGTCGTGCGTTGGAGCTATGTAATGACGCTTGCGTAACTCATTTCCGAAACATTCTGAAAGGGAGGAAGAAACAAACCTCCTTGGACAATTCTTTATTGAAACACCCTGCAGATGAAAGTGAAAAGCGTGGAGAAAAAACAAAAATCAGTGAATAGTGAAGTGAGATAAAAATAAAAATTGTAGCAGTTAAGTTCAGTGATAGTGAAGCATTAAGACTGTAGCAATTAAGTGTAACATTAAATCTTTTAGGGTCCAAGCTGTAGATCTACGCATTGTCCACAGGGTCCAAGAATTTAAAAAAAAAAAAATTTTAATTTTTTCTTATGAAATGGTAGATAATCTTTTTCTGAAGGTAATAAAACAAAAAGTTCAAAATTTGGTGGAAAACTGACGAAATTACACTATCACGAATTTGATTGTGTCAGCAATATTTACATATCGGCGATTTTGCCCACTTTGACTCCTACTTTAGGTCAGTTACATTATTCCAGTTGACCAAATTCTTAGCTATTTTGTTAGTATTACTTCTATTTTATCGATTGAGCACAAGAAACTGCCCAATCAACTATATCAAGTAGCCAATAAAGTGATCAGAAATTGGTAATTTTGCCAATTTCACACAAAGTTCAAAATATTCAAATTTCAAAACAGCATCCAGAATAATCAATACAGGCATTCCTAGCGCTAAAATAACATTTCCTCTGTTTATTAGTTACGTTTCCAGGCTTTACAGATGAATTCCATTTTGATTTTTGATTTACATAAAGAATTTTTATTCTCGCCAAAAAATAGATGAATTACTCTTATTCAATATTGTAATAATTGTATAAACACTATCAGTGCATTTGTAAACGTATATTAGACCCACCAGTTGACGTGTATTGATCGCGTGATGTGACTTGTTTACTCTTGAAAATCAGCAAAAATCAAACATTTCCACTACTTTGAGCTCAATTAGAAGCTATTTTCAGTACTAAAACCAATCAAAATCATCTCTATTTCTGTAATATATCTTCCATTCTGTCAAATGAGACCAAGAAACCGCGAATACAACCGTAAAAACCACATGAAAATACACCACAAAGTTGCTGTTTTAATCGAAAAACAGTCGCAGTTTTTTTTCTCGTTATACACTCATTATACACTGTAGGTAGTAGGTTGGTAGACAGCAACCACCCAGGGAGGTACTACCGTCCTGCCAGGTGACTGTGAAACAGAAACCTGAAACTGTTTTACATGATGGTAGGATTGCTGGTGTCTTTTTTCTGTCTCATAAACACGCTGGATAACAGGTATATCTAGCTACTTCTACTTACACTTTAGGTCACACTACACTGGCATACACATGCATATATATACATACACACATCTAGGTTTTTCTTCTTTTTCTTAATAGCTCTTGTTCTTTTTATTTTCTCTATTGTCCATGGGGAAGTGGAAAAGAATCTTTCCTCCGTAAGCAATGCGTGTCGTATGAGGCGACTAAGATGCCGGGAGCAATGGGCTAGTAACCCCTTCTCCTGTACAAATCTACTAAAAACGAGAAGAAGAAAACTTAATAAAACTGGGTTGTCTGAATGTGCGTGGATGTAGTGCGGATGATAAGAAAGAGATGATTGCCGATGTTATGAATGAAAAGAAGTTGGATGTCCTGGCCCTAAGCGAAACAAAGCTGAAGGGGGTAGGCGAGTTTCAGTGGGGAGAAATAAATGGGATTAAGTCAGGAGTATCTGAGAGAGTTAGAGCTAAGGAAGGGGTAGCAATAATGTTGAAGGATCAGTTATGGAAGGAAAAGAGGGAATATGAATGTGTAAATTCAAGGATTATGTGGATTAAAATAAGGGTCGGATGCGAAAAGTGGGTCATAATAAGCGTGTATGCACCTGGAGAAGAGAGGAGTGTAGAAGAGAGAGAGAGATTTTGGGAGATGTTAAGCGAATGTATAGGAACTTTTGAACCAAATGAGAGAGTAATTGTGGTAGGGGACCTAAATGCTAAAGTGGGAGAAACATGCAGAGAGGGTGTAGTAGGTAAGTTTGGGGTGCCAGGTGTAAATGATAATGGGAGCCCTTTGATTGAACTTTGTATAGAAAGAGGTTTAGTTATAGGTAATACATATTTTAAGAAAAAGAGGATAAATAAGTATACAAGATATGATGTAGGGCGTAATGACAGTAGTTTGTTGGACTATGTATTGGTAGATAAAAGACTGTTGAGTAGACTTCAGGATGTACATGTTTATAGAGGGGCCACAGATATATCAGATCACTTTTTAGTTATAGCTACAGTGGGAGTAAAAGGTAGATGGGATACAAGGAAAATAGAATCAGTAAGTAAGAGAGGTGAAGGTTTATAAACTAAAAGAGGAGGCAGTTAGGGTAAGATATAAACAACTATTGGAGGATAGATGGGCTAGTGAGAGTGTAGGCAATGGGGTCGAAAATGTATGGGGTAGATTTAAAAATGTAGTGTTAGAGTGTTCAGCAGAAGTTTGTGGTTACAGGCGAGTGGGTGCGGGAGGGAAGAGGAGCGATTGGTGGAATGATGATGTAAAGAGAGTAGTAAGGGAGAAAAAGTTAGCATATGAGAGGTTTTACAAAGTAGAAGTGATGCAAGGAGGGAAGAGTATATGGAGAGAAAAAAAGAGGTTAAAAGAGTGGTGAAGCAATGTAAAAAGAGAGCAGATGAGAGAGTGGGTGAGATGTTATCAGCAAATTTTGTTGAAAATAAGAAAAAGTTTTGGAATGAGATTAATAAGTTGAGGAAGCCTAGAGAACAAATGGATTTGACAGTTAAAAATAGGAGAGGAGAGTTATTAAATGGAGAGTTAGAGGTATCGGGAAGATGGAGAGAATATTTTGAGGAGTTGTTAAATGTTGATGAAGACAGGGAAGCTGTGATTTCGGGTGTAGGGCAAGGAGGAATAACATCTTGTAGGAGTGTGGAAGAGCCAGTTGTGGGTGTAGGGGAAGTTCGTGAGGCAGTGGGTAGAATGAAAGGGGGGAAGGCAGCTGGGATTGATGGGATAAAGATAGAAATGTTAAAAGCAGGTGGGGATATAGTTTTGGAGTGGTTGGTGCTATTATTTAATAAATGTATGGAAGAGGGTAAGGTACCTAGGGATTGGCAGAGAGCGTGTATTGTTCCTTTGTATAAAGGCAAAGGGGACAAATGAGAGTGCAAAATTATAGGGGAATAAGTCTGTTGAGTGTACCTGGTAAAGTGTATGGTAGTTATTATTGAAAGAATTAAGAGTAAGACAGAAAGCAGGATAGCAGATGAACAAGGGGCTTTAGGAAAGGTAGGGGTGTGTAGACCAAGTGTTTACAGTGAAACATATAGGTGAACAGTATTTGGATAAGGGTAAAGATGTTTTTGTGGCATTTATGGATTTGGAAAAGGCGTATGATAGGGTAGATAGGGGGGCAATGTGGCAGATGTTGCAGGTGTATGGAATAGGAGGAAGGTTACTGAAAGCAGTGAAGAGTTTTTATGAGGATAGTGAGGCTCAGGTTAGAGTGTGTAGGAGGGAAGGGACTATTTCCCAGTAAAAGTGGGCCTTAGACAAGGATGTGTGATGTCACCGTGGTTGTTCAATATATTTATAGATGGGGTTGTAAGAGAAGTGAATGTGAGGGTCTTGGCAAGAGGTGTTGGGCTAAAAGATAAAGAAGCAAATACAAAGTGGGAGTTGTCACAGTTGCTTTTTGCTGATGACACTGTGCTTTTGGGAGATTCTGAAGAGAAGTTGCAGAGGTTGGTGGATGAATTTGGTAGGGTGTGTAAAAGAAGAAAATTGAAAGTGAATATAGGAAAGAGTAAGGTGATGAGGATAACAAAAGAATAGGTGACGAAAGATTGATATCAGATTGGAGGGAGAGAGTATGGAGGAGGTGAATGTATTCAGATATTTGGGAGTGGACATGTCGGCGGATGGGTCTATGAAGGATGAGGTGAATCATAGAATTGATGAGGGGAAAAGGGTGAGTGGAGCACTTCGAGTCTGTGGAGACAAAGAACCTTGTCCATGGAAGTAAAGAGGGAATGTATGAGAGTATAGTTATACCAACGCTCTTATATGGGTGTGAAGCATGGGTGATGAATGTTGCAACGAGGAGAAGGCTGGAGGCAGTGGAGATGTCATGTCTGAGGTCAATGTGTGGTGTGAATATAATGCAGAGAATTCGGAGTTTGGAAATTAGGAGGAGGTGCGGGATTACCAAAACGATTGTCCAGAGAGCTGAGGAGTGGTTGTTGAGGTGGTTTGGACATGTAGAGAGAATGGAACGAGACAGAGTGACTTCGAGAGTGTATAAATCTGTAGTGGAGGGAAGGCGGGGTAGGGGTCGGCCTAGGAAAGGTTGGAGGGAGGGTAAAGGAAGTTTTGTGTGCGAGGGGCTTGGACTTCCAGCAAGCATGTGTGAGCGTATTTGATAGGAGTGAATGGAGGCATATGGTTTTTAATACTTGACGTGCTGTTGGAGTGTGAGCAAAGTAACATTTATGAAGGGATTCAGGGAAACCGGCAGGCCGGACTCGAGTTCTGGAGATGGGAAGTACAGTGCCGGCACTCTGAAGGAGGGGTGTTAATGTTGCAGTTTTATAACTGTAGTGTAAAGCACCCCTCTGGCAAGACAGTGATGGAGTGAATGATGATGAAAGTTTTTCTTTTTCGGGCCACCCTGCCTTGGTGGGAATCGGCCGATGTGTTAATAAAAAAAAAAAAAAATATACACTGCGTGCTTCAGGATTTACTTTATATGATGCACACTTACCGTATAGATGCATTCTCTCATATCTAGACCCAAATTTACCGATCACTGCTTATCTGAGTGAGCTGAGCTCATGGCGTAGATCTACGGTTTGGACCCTGTGGACAATGCGTAGATCTATGGCTTGGACCCTAAAAGAGTTAAGAGTGTAGCAATTAAGTTATAAGCTAAAAGGACAAAATGAAATGAACTCCTGACAGCATACGCCGCTCTGCCTATCTTTTCCACTGCCAACCTTCGCCAGCACCTCTTCTCCAAGGTAAATGGTGTACGTACACCAGTTTATTTCTACATTATGTTTTCCTTATGAAAGTAGTGATCTAATGCAGTTAGCCTCACGAACTCCAATTTCTCTTATAATAACACCTCAGAAGGGGAAGCATGGGAAGACGTTTTCAGAACGGGAGCAAGAATGCCCGCCACCACTCTCCACCACCACCATCACCACTAGCCTTATATGTAATAACATATTTTATTCATTCTAGAGTGTATATCAGATTTCTATGTTATATATATTGTTTATTATGTCATATTAGATGAATTGTGATAGATAAATAAGCCGTAGAGTTGATATTAGCGTTATATTGAAGTGTATTTTGTCCTGCCTCCAGAGCAGGAATTCCGTTGGAATGGATTAATGCCATTTCAATTAATTTAAATGAGGAAAATTGACTCGGCATACAAACAAATTGGGATACGAGAAAGGTCACGGAACGGATTAAATTCGTAAGCCGAGGTTCCACTGTACTGTGTTCAAAATAAAATGGGTAAGGGTTGTCTTAGATGATTGTTGTTCACATGGTTACCAAAAACTACCTTACAAATATCAAAAAGGCTGTTAGCAGGATAAGATGACACAACCATAATCTTGTATGTGATAAGATTATAATGGTGCTAAGATTTCCTAGCACCAAAAGGGAGAACAGGAGACTATAGCTACGGTATGTACTAAGAGAGGTACCAAAGAGATTCTAGAAAGTTGTTCTTCACAAACTGAGTGGTGGAACAATAAAATTATTTACAAATAAAGGTAGTAAGTGTTACAACCACTGGAAATTTTAATGATGTATTGCATATCAAAAATGAGACACCACAAGCTTAGGTCTGATCTTGTTGCTACAAATATACATATGGTAATTAATTACTGAATTATAGCAATGTAGTTAATGGAATGCACTCCACGAGAAGCTTGTTTGCAAAGTTTAAATTTACTTCTGGAAAGAGTCAGGAAAGGGAGCGATGATAAATGTTTATCTGAGTCATTCTACCTTGGTGGGGAAGGACTAGTGTAGTAAAATTAGATGGCTAGGAACCATGGATATAATTTGATAGTTATAATCAGATAAAAAAAATTTTTTTTTTCTTTTTTAAATTTTCTTGTAACAGTATCTCGAGTTGACCATTCTTCACATGATTTTTTTTTTTTTAAGTTTGTTTTGCTGCTTGCATGAAATAAGTAAAATACTGTACAACAAAAAAATTTACTACTGAGGTAGATGTATGTGTTTTAGACCAATTCTATAATACTGATTTTGAATCTGACTTCAGAGTTAACCCTACATTTGAAGATGTTTAGTTATAGTAAAAATGGAAATAAATTTTTCATGTACTTTTGAGTATTGCTGACAACCTGGCAATGATTGAATATGTGCATAAGCATAATTAGTGCAATGTTCTTGATTGTTTAATAAATAATGACAAAGTACTATACGGCACCTTTGTTAAAACACTCAAAATCCTAGTGTATTTTAACTACCTAGTATGACAAGCTGGTAACAATTGAACATTATGAGCATATGTCAGTTGTGCAGTGTATAGTTCTTTATTTTTCATAGGGTGCCTGTAAAAATACACTTTAAAAATCTTAATTTGTTGGGTCAATTCTGACTTCAGATTTGGAATCAGCATATTTGAATTGATATAGGATATACACATGTGCCTCAGTAACAGAAGATTTTTATTTTGTCCAGTGTAAATTATGGTGCCAATAAAATTTTTTGTTACATTTTTACCAAAGATTTTTTGTTTCTATAAATAACAGTACTGTGCAAGCAATACTGTCTATTAAAGAGAGGTAAAATCATCACATGACAGTTGTAGAGATGCATGCTCCTGTTTGGCCATGCTGGTCAGGCTGAATTTAAACAAAATACTTCTGGGATGTATGTTAAGATACAGTGGACCCCCGAGTTACAAGCACCCCGGAAATCGTACAATTATGTAAGTATAATATTGTAAGTGCTTTTGTAAGTGTATTTTTGGGGGTCTGAAATGGACTAACCAACTTGACATTATTTCTTAAGGGAGTAAATTCGTTCGGTAATGGCACTTGAGCAGGCTACTGGAATGAATTTTGCTTGTTACTCGGGGGTCCACTGTAATTGGTTAATAAGCATCTTTTTAACATGCCTGTGTGTCATGCATGTAAAAGGGAAGCTGTACAATCACTTTCTATAGTTCACTTGGTGGTGCATTTTTAAAACAACAATGATAATGACTTTGAATTATGTTCCAGAGAAGCTGACATACTTAGCAGGTAAAGTTGTGGCCACAGGCAAGGGTGATCTCTAGCTTCTAGATCAGTGTTTCTCAGCCAAATTTGCCAGACGACCCACCACTTGTTTTGAAATTTACTCTCAAGTCCCCATTGGGTGCTGTGGTCCACTGTTTGAGAAACCCTGCATTAGATTAATGGTTTTGTAGTGTGTTTCTTAGCTTTGAAGTACTGTATGTATAATTCTTAAACTTGATGCTTTTTGTTCTGCATGGGCTTCCTTGCTTTTTTTTAAATTGCTCGTTTAGTGAAGACAGATCAGCATCATTATCTCTATAGTGGCTTCTTATTGCTTTCACATATACTGTATGTACCCTTATTATTTTTTGTTTTATGTACCATAATTCCTATATTATAGTCCTGCATCTTAATTTAATCTGTTGGTTTTAAATGTATTATTCATTACTTAGTGATTATTTAAGTGAATGGTGGGTGGCCACTTGGATGGGTAGCAAAGTAGATGATAACATGAATTGACAAATATGATACGGTATATTACCCCTTCTCCTGTATATATTACTAAATGTAAAAGGAGAAACTTTCGTTTTTCCTTTTGGGCCACCCCACTTCGGTGGGAAATGGCTGACGTGTTGAAAGAAGAAATATACGGTTTATACATGAACAAACAATGCATAATCAGAAGGTCAGGTTATTGATAGGGAGATGGAAGGATAGGGGCAAGACATATAGGAAAATGGATGGGGAACAGTTCTCTGAACACTGATAGAGTATTGAAGGGTATTTTGGGTATAGGATGGCTTGTTTAATATTATCATTTATGAAGTTAGAGGCTTTGCAACATTTGTGGTAAATCTTCATTGGTATATTATGCCTTTTTGTATGGTTAAAAAAGATCTTTATTGACAGCCACGATGTAGTATTCCTTTCACCTACTGCAATATATATACACTTGGACATTTTTTTCCTATAAAAACTACAAAAAAATCAATAGACCACATTTACATTTCATCTGTAATGATGCTCTACCATTTAACAGCTTATTTCCTCAGATTTAGTGTTGCTTTCTTTATAACATTGTCTTAATTCATATATCTTTTTTCACATTTGCCACCAAGGTAGGATGTTTGAAAGAAGTAAAACCCATTCAGCATCATTCATTTATTAGCTGTCTTTCCAAATGTGCATGAACTGCACACTTTAAAAGACTTTCTGAACTGCAGCATTCCACTCATCCTTCAGAGTGCAAGCACATCCCACCTCCAGAACTCAAGCTTGTCATATCACTGTCATATAGAATTGATTTGATCTTGTTCCTTGCATAACTATATTCTTACACCATTGTGCTTCTTAACTTACAATCTTGTCTTACATAATTTAGTTGATCTGTTCTGAGTTGGCTTTGCACTATTGTTATGAAGATCTACTTTTTCACTATCACTCTTTAAATTTGTTGCCAGTACAGTGCTAATTTCTCTGGTATCTTGGCTTCTAGTTTGCCATCAATTACAGACCTTACAATTACCAAATTCCTGCTGTTGCCATTAGTGCAGATCACTTCAGCATATAGATCATACTCTACACTTTTTATTGTTATATTTATTGAAATACTAATACATACTGCATAATTTTATTAAAATATACATATATTGATCATGTCTGTAAATATAGATAGAGAAAAGGATTGAATAATCTGTTCTTTTTACACTCTTTAACAAGAAAAACTGTTAAGGAAATAATTACTTCCATCAAATAATGTTATGCATACATTTCTGTATTTAGTATGATTAACAATTCATGTACAATTCCATATTTTTTACAGTGGTTGGAAGCATGGAAAATGTGAATCGCAGTGATAGCCGGTCTTCTCTCAACACCTCTCTCTCTAGCAGTTCCCAGGACGTCACCCGCGTTGATGAACATGGATCCAGGTATTTGGAGCTTTTTGCTTATTAATGTAATTTGCTGATAATTTTTTTCATTTTAGTACTCCTATCCAGCGCAATTTGCAAGGGTATATTCAGGCTGAAGTCCATGAAATGTGAATCTCTAAATGGTGGGCTTAGTATTAAGTAGGAAATTTTGGGTTACATTTCTCTTAATGATCACTGTTCAACATTAAAATTATGCTGAAACTACATCCCAAGAAGCTTTTTACACTGTGAAGATTGTTCATTTATAAATATAATGCTTTTGTTTTAATGTAGTTTATAAGCAAAAGTGTTGTGTATAATAAACTTTTGGTTAGTTTAGCAGGAAATAATAATTAGGGACTAGGAGTTGCAGAAGATCTAATTTAAAAAACTGTACTCTGAATTCTGTAATTTATGTTGGGATTTTTTGAGGAGCATTTAAGTTTTTAATTTTTAAGCTTTTATCCATGAACAAGTGAGACAGGGCACACTAGTTAGTGAGATGGAAGGGCAAGCAATCTAGCAAGAGAGCAAGTAAGCAAGCAAGATGGCAATCCTGACTTCATTGTATAACTTGTCATATAATTTTGTGAAATTTCCAGTGGTTGTAACTTTTTCTAACTCCTGGAATCCATCCTATTATTTTTCTTTCTGTCAACAAACTGGCCCTATCCCACCAAAGCAGGGCGGCCCAAAAAAAAAAAAACGAAAGTTTCTCTTTTTAACTTTAGTAATGTATACAGGAGGAGGAGTTACTACACCCTTGCTCCTGGAATTTTAGTTGCCTCTTACGACACGCATGGCTTATGGAGGAAGAATTCTGTTACACTTCCCTCTGAAATAAGAGGAAATGAACAAGAACAAGAACTAGCATATACAAGCCCAGCTTGTGCATAATGGGCAGTAGGATATAAAATAAAATTTGCACATAGATGATTTGAAATGCAAAACCCACATACCAAGGAAATGCAATTACCTAAGAGGAAATTATCACAGAGACCTTTTTTTTTAAATTTGCAGATTTCCTGAAATTAAAGCTTTGCGGCTAGAGAAGAAGTCTCGGGAGGAGGGTGATGATGGAGATAACAAGAAACGTCGAGGCAAAGGGGGAGGTCTGAAGGCTAAATTATTTGGAAGTAAGTTAAATTATTCTGTTGTCACTGTACTGTATTTTGATTCCAGAATCATTTATATAACCAACCTTTTCTTTTACACTGTCACTGGAGCTTACATTTGATTGAATCAATCCTTTCTGTAGACAGCCGTGAACGGGTTGGTGAGGAAGACGGGAGAGTTGTGGAAGGAGGTAATGATCGTTTGCCACACCCACCCACACATCAGTCGAGACTACCACAAGAAATACATAATAAATTTGCAGGGAAGTCTCGAGAGGTAAATATGAATTTGTGGTAAAGTCTTAAAAGGTAAAAAAGTATAAAAGTACAGTACAGTGGACCCCCGAAAATCTGCCGGTCTGATTATTGACCGGCTCGAAAATCGATCGCTTTTTTTCGGCCCAATTTTTCCCCAATTATCGGCCCACGTAACAGACCTGTCCGCCTGCCCGCGCTTGAGCGCCTCCTCGTGCAGACATCATGAGCCAGTCTAGCGTTGTTTACCATTGAGTGAACATTACCTACCGTGCTCATTCAAACATTTCACAATAAATTTATTGTGTTTATTGGTGGTTAAGTGATTGTCACTGTGAAATAAGTCACCATGGGTCGAAAGAAACTTCCTAGTGGCACCCCTGTGTTAAAGAAAGTGAGGAACACCATCGAACTGAAGGAGATATTAGAAAAATATGAGAGTGGCATACGTGTGGGGGAGCTTGCCAGGATGTACAACAAAAACAAATCTACTATCACCTCTATCCTGGCAAAGAGAAAAGAACTCGAGGAAGCTGATGTTGCTAAAGGTGTTAACATGTTTGCCAAAAATAGATCAAAAACAGTGGATGAGGTTGAGAAGTTGTTGGTGTGGATCAATGAAAAACAGATAGCGGGTCATAGTGTTTCCATGGCAATAATTTGTGAAAAGGCAAGGCAGTTGCATGCAGATCTTGTCAAGAAAATGCCTGGAACCAGTGCTGATGTGAGTGATTTTAAGGCCAGCAAAGGCTGGTTTGACAGATTTAGGAAATGTAGTGGCATACACAGTGTTGTAAGGCATGGTGAGGCAGCCAGTTCAGTAACCCCAGAGAGGGACTTGTTACCTGAAGTCCTTTTGGAGGGGGATTTCCCTTCCAAACAATGAGTGCTCCCTCCCTGTCTCCTCCTCCCTGTCTTCCAGATGCCAGCAAGTCTCTTCAATAAAGGTAAGTAAATTTATTATTTGTTATGTGTTTTGTGTATGTAAAACTATAGTTAATCTTCAAAAAATGTATTTTTTGTGAATATTTTTGGGTGTCTGGAACGGATTAATTTTATTTACATTATTTCTTATGGGAAATAATGGTTCAGATATCGGCCAGTTCGATTTTAGGCCTATCTCCTGGAACGGATTACAGCCGATTTTTGGGGGTCCACTGTACTTTGTTTTGCCATTTGAACATCGTATTTGGTGTATGATGTATGGTATATGAAACTGTATGACACTCTGGGTGCAATAAATTGATTTTATATTCTTAACAATTAAACCTGCTTAACACAGTCACTGCCATGTTCTGTTTTTTGTATTACTGTGACTGATAATAATAGTTACTATAGACTTATGCTACAACAGCATTTGCTCATTCAAATAAACATTTTATGGACATGTATGTATCTTTATTGAAACTTTCTTATTAATCATTCTATATCTTGCTAAATACCTGGTATGTATAGTATTTTTTTTATTTGTCATTAGATTTAATTTTGTTAGCCTCTCGTTGTACCTCGTGTCCCTTAGCACAGGAACAAGCCTCGTTGCATATTGTGTGTGTCCATGTGTCATAAGAGGTGAATCCGTATCCACAGATCCAGTTTCTGTGGTTTTAGTTATCCATGTTTTCTGTGGCCTGAAAATAACCTTTAATTTTGCTTAATAATGGATCCAGAGTGCAAAAATAATGATAGTGGCAGTTCTAGAGAAGTCGTGAAGTACTTCCCATCAGTCAAAAAGTGCTAATTCTTCACTTATTGTGAGCAATTTATCGATTAAACTTTATCATAGTTACGTATGTAAACAAAAAAATTACTTATATTTAGGGTTTGCTACTATCTGTGGTTTCAGGTATCCATGATAGTTCTTGGAACGTATCCCCTGCAGATACAGGGGAGGGGAGAGGGGGTGACTGCTGTATATGCAATATATCTGCTTTGTTGTACTATTTAATTTTAATAACATAAGTAATTTCCATAGGATCTATTGGAAATGATTGTGAACCTACAATCAAACTTGGAGAAAAGTGTACGCCACACACGAGATCTAGAGGACTATATTGATGGCCTCCTCCTGCGTGTGATGGAGACCACACCCCAGATACTTCAAGCTCCAGTCACCAAGAACAAAAAGCTTAAGTACGTATATAAATTTATGTTTTAACCCTTTCAGGGTCCAAGACCATTTTTGGAAGGGGTGTGCTAGTGTCCAAGAATTTAAAAAAAAAAAATCTTATTTTTTCTTATGAAATGGTAGAGAATCTTTTTCTGGAGGTAATAAAACAAAAAGTACGAAATTTGATTGAAAATTGACGAAATTATGCACTCGCGAATTTTGATGTGTCAGCGATATTTACGCATCGGCGATTTTGCCGACTTTGACTCCCATTTTAGGCCAATTACATTATTCCAGTCGACCAAATTCTTAGCTGTTTCACTAGTATTACTTCTATTCTATCGATTGAGCACAAGAAATCGCCCAGTCAACTGTTTCAACTACAAAATAGTGATTGGAAATTGGTAATTTAGCCAATTTAACTCAAAGTTCAGAATATTCCAATTTCAAAATAGGGTGCATAATAAACAATGCAGGCATTCCTGGCATTAAACTAACATTTCCTCTGTTCATTAGTTACGTTTTCAGTCTTTACAAATGAATTTCATTTTTATTTTTTATTCACATAATGAATTTTTATTCAAACCAAAAAATGGAAGATTTACTGTTATGCAATATTGTAATAATTGTACAAATAATATCACCATATTTGTGAACGTGTATTAGACCCACCAGCTGGCGCGTATTAGACGTGTGAGGTCATTTGTTTACTCCTGAACATTGGCAAAAATTTAACATTTCCACTATTTTGAGCTAAGTTTCAAGCCATTTCCACTGCTAAAACCAATCAAAATCATCTCTATATCTGTAATATATCTTCCATTCTATCAAGTGAGACAAAGAAATCGCAAAATACAACTATAAAAAGTATACGAAAAAACACTGCAAAGTCACTGTTTTAATCGAAAATTACGTTTTTTTTTCTCTCTCATTATGCACTGTGTGCTGCAGGATTTGTTTTATGTGGTGCACACTTACCACATAGATGTATTCTCTCATATCTAGGCCCAAATTTACCGCTCAAATCTTATCTGAGTGAGCTGAGCTCATGACGTAGAACTACGGTTTGGACCCTGATCTCAAAGCCGTAGAACTACAGCACGGACCCTGAAAGGGTTAAGATTAGCCTTAATTTTTGTTTTTTTTTGTTTTTTGTTTTTACCTGATTTTTTTTTATATTGATTTTTTACATAAAATATGTAAGGATGTTTCAGCAATATGTGGTTGTTACTGATGGGCCTTTTCTTCACAGGTCCTCGTATACCTTGTGATTAAAATAGTAAAATATTTCATTATACTAGAGTTCATAAAATCAAGTACAGTGGGCCCTCGGTTAACAAACACCCCGGAAATCATACAATTATGTAAGTATAATATTGTAAGTGCATGTGGAAGTGTATTTTTGGGGGTCTGAAATAGACTAACCTACGTGACATTATTTCTTAAGGAAGTAAATTCGTTCGGTAATGGCACTTAAGCAGGCTTCTGGGATGAAGTTTTTTCGTTAACCAAGGGTCCACTGTATTATGTAATTTTTTGCCATGTAATGTGAATAATGTATTGGAAAATTAGGGTTCTGTTCTTAATGCCCCCAAGAAAGCAAAATAGATTTTTTACACTAATTATTTTGTCAAAATTTAAGATTTTTAGACACCTTACATTGGAGATGTCATTGCTTGTTGATATAGAAATGTATGTTGTGTACCTAAAGCATAAATAAAACCTTATTAAATTTACATAGGGTGTTTTGAGGCATGGTGTTCTTTCCAGAGATAATAGAGAAGGCTAACACACTGCCACTATTAAAAATTTAATACACAATCTAGTTAGTATAAAATACAGTGGACCCCTGACTAACGAAAGGCCCATATAACGAAAAAATTGTGTAACGAAAGCTTTTTTTGCTTTCATGTAGCGAAAATGGACTCGTGTAGCGAAGTGTATTAGACCTGTCTGCCTGCCCTGCGCAGGACGCCAGTCAAGCATTGTTTGCCATTGAGAGAACATTACCCAGCGCGCTCTTTCAAACTTTACTTTCAACACGTCGGCCGCTTCCCACCGAAGTGGGGTGGCCCAAAATGAAAAACGAAAGTTTCCCATTTTACATTTAGTAATATATACAGGAGAAGGGGTTACTAGCCCCTTGCTCCCAGCATTTTAGTCGCCTCTTACGACACGCATGGCTTACGGAGGAAGAATTCTGTTCCACTTCCCCATGGAGACACTTTCAAACATTCACAATAAATTTGTTGTGTTTATTGGTGGTTTATTGATTGTCACTGTGAAATAAGTCACCATGGATCCAAAGAAGCTTCACAAGTCGATAAAGGCTATAGCACCAGCCATTGATAGTGTAGCAATGGAAATAAGTCACTGTCTGACTTTTTTGGGTTATCCTAGGTTTTCTACACATATGCTGCTATGTATGATAATCTATGTATAACTGGATTTGTGTATACCTGAATAAACTTACTTAAGTAAGTTAAGCAATTAATCGATAGAAAATGACGACACAAAACTTAACTTCTACAGTGTTTGAGATTATAGGGACACTGACAAGAGCGCCGTCCTCTTGCCACCATCTCCTCCGAGTGTAATTGTAAGTATTTCTTATTTATATAAGTGTGAATATTTCTTATTTATAAATTAAAGTGTAAATATTTCTTATTTATAAATTAAAGTGTAAATGTTTCTTATTTATAAATTATGCACATTGTTTGTGGCTTTCTGTTGCCATCCACCATGGCTTATGGTCAGTGGCCCTTACACCCAACAACAAACACAGTACCACCAGTCCTTCCAGTCCTTACATTCGTAATGACATGTTTTATTCATTCTAGAGTTTATATCATGTTTCTATGTTAATATTGTTTATTATGTCATATTAGATGAATTGTGCTAGATAAATAAGCCGCAGAGTTCATATTAGTGTCGTATTGAAGGGCTATCTTGTCCTGCCTCCAAACAAACTCTCCTGCCCTCTCATACGCCAACAAGAGTCTTCAGTAAAGGTAAAACTGATTCAAATGTTTATTTACCCATTAAAATTAGTGCTTTATATTTATTTCTCATTGTTTTCTGTATGTAAAACTATAGTATTTATTCTTTAAAAAAATGAATTTTTGGTGAATTTTTTTGGGTGGAAACGGATTAATTGTATTTACATTATTTCTTATGGGAAATAAGGTTTCGAATTACGAAAGTTTTGTGTTGAGAAATAGGTCCTGGAACGGATTAATTTCGTTAGTCGAGGGACCACTGTATGCTAAAACATAACATATTCTGATATTCTTTGTTGATATATAAGTGTTTGGATATTGTTATATAGCTCAGTTGAGCAGTCGATGGTTTTGGGTACTCTTTTTCATCTCTGCAGCCTCTTACACATTTTGTTTTACAACATTCTTGTTTACAATAATGGCAAGAAAGAACTTTATCTTACCTCAAAGATAAAGAAGTTTTTGAAGATGGTTATATGATGACTGAGTGGTAGATATTTGTTAGTCTTCTGTTTTATCTTCTGACTGCTGTGGTTTGTCCTCTTCAAGGTTTGTAGCATACACCCTATTGAGCCAGGGTCAGCAGCTGGCTTTCTCCAGGCCATAAAAATTGCTTAACAGAAATCTGCATGCATGTCTGAATTTTGTTCATATTTGCCAAGACATCCTGTTGCCTGTTTTTCTTTATTATTTATTGTTAAATTTACATTTTTACTAGTTTGTGTAACCTAATCAAACCTAAAATAAAATTAATAATTTTTTCTGTATACAGGGAATGTTTTGATATGGTGGAAAATGTATATGAAAAGAAAAGGTGCAAAATTAAAATTAGTTGGTATGTAAAGCAAATTTCTAGCAACAATTATTGACAGTGTGTAAATGTTTATCTTTTAGAGTGTTTGGTCCTCACTGAATATACTGAAAGATTGAATGGGAAGTAAAGCTGCCCTCTTCCAGACTTTCTTTGATGAAAAAGATTGCCATTTTTCACAAAGGTCCACATGGTCTTCCAGGTTAGTTAACATATCTGGTAAGAATTAGTGAGACAGTTTTTAGTCAGTTACACCAGTGATATAGAATATTGCACTTCTCTTAGAAAGTTGCATCATAAGGATGTTCAGTTTTATTGGTTGTGAAGTAGTACTGTTAAAGAAGGGTTTATGATCACCTGTTAATTATAGACCAAGAAAAAAGACCACTTACTGATAATTCATGAAAAAGTAGAAAGCTGTTGGTTGATAGTTTTGAAGAATATTAGTGTATAGTGGTCAGTTTTAGGAGTGTCCAGAAAGTGGCATATTAAAAATACTAAAATTGAAAGGCATTGTGATGTTTTGTTTATTTTGGAATTTGAAACATTCCTGTAAGTACTTTTATTTTAAAGGTGTTATAATTTTGGTGAAATATTGTATATATTTATGCAGTATAGGACTACAGTTCGGCTTTCACATTAAAACAGCACTTTTGCTAAGTAAGTGTTGCTGGGTAAATTTATTAATGTTTATATAGCAAATATTTCTCCTGGTGTTATATGTTCATTCCCAAGTGGGTAAGGCTATACATAATACAATACTGAATATGTAAGTACAGATGTTAACATCCTGCAGTTCATTTAGTAGATTATTTTTGCGTCTTAAGGTATATTTTGATTTTTTATATATTCGCCTGCTGGCTACGTAATGTGTTTTCTTACACTGTATGGTAGCTTTACTGTTTATTTATATAATGAAGCACATCAAGACAATTATTTTACCAATAGAAATCAAATACACATGAGAAACTTGCCACTGGTTTTAAAATACATTCTAATCTTTATTGACTAAAATATTACATAAACTTGTTATAAAAATAATGATTACAGATTATAGTAGACATGCACTACATTATTAGGCTTTACATAGTAATTTAGTTTTCAATGTAATGATAATTTCACAATACAGTATCATGAGAGTAATAAATCATGTAAAGGGTGCTTGGTACCATTCCAGTACCTCTCACACACTGCCATCACTGGCCTCAGAAGATTGTTCACTGGATGACCTTGTAGGTACAGTAGTGGTCTAGGTTACCAGATGGGTTTCCCAGTAATGCCTATATAATCTGGTTTGGTTAATGACACTTGAAAAGTCCTTATTGTGTTGACTACAATTTGTGTGCAGAGTTATGCATATAAAATTTTCTTGTAATTGAATGTGTTTTGCTAAGTCTTGTATCAAGCCATATCATGCACATCTGCATGAAATATTTAAGCAGAGACTAACATATGGGTGACTATTAAAATATATCTAGTATCAAATGTTTTCCTATAAATGTGAAAAACATTGTTACTGAAAGTGATTTCTGTGTATGGTTAGCAGATGAAAAAGAATTTGTTGAAAGCAGGGATGTACTTAAGAATTGGTATCAGTGGGTATCTGGTAATGTTGCTGGTATCAGTATTAGTGTCAACCTAAAATTGAGTATTGGTGGGTATTGGCCAGTTAGACTTGGGGCATCTTCAACAAGCCTCCTAGTTTATATATCACATAAAACCTCATAAATGAGGTTTTATGTGATATATAATAGAAAATAATATATAATAGAAAATAACCTTTAGTATTATTGAAACATTTTGTATCATTGTGATAGCTACATGCAGATTTTTTTTATCTGTAAATGCAAGAATGATTTTCTTGAACATCATATTTCAAGTACATATAATTCAAATTTTGTGTAATAGGTTTTCTTGTTTGATTGAGAATAGCCTACATGACTAACACTACACAATGCTCTTATGTTGACAAACTAACCTTTCATTAGGTCCATCATTATTTTAGGTTCTGCTTCTTTATTGATTGTACACACAAACCCATGTGCTACTCAAAATTTGATTTTTTTTATAAAATTGTATATGATTAATTAATGAAACTTGGACATCTTAATTAAGAACTGGACACCAAGCATAGCTCTAATCAGGAAAATACAAACAAGTAATAACATGTGCAAAAATAAAAACATATATCTATGTACATAGCATGTTATGCTACAGTACTGGAGTCTGTAAATCAGCAAAACCACTAATATCTCAAGTATTGATATGACAGGTTTAACCAAGATAAGTCAAGATTTGAGTTGTGTTGTCTTGTACAGTTCAGTATTTTGTCTAAAAGTATGAGTCAGGATGGGAGTCATGGGGGAAAGTGATGCATAATCTAGAAGTGAGTACATGTATACTCCTATCAGAGATTACAAATTTTTGCTGTTAAGCAGGAATATGTGCCTTGACAGTTTTTTTGCTGCCTCGAACACAAAATTCAGCACAATGTCCTTATTACTTCAGTTAAATTGTACTCGACGACATCCAAGTTATCACTGAATCCTAAGTCTCATCAGTTCATCTTCACATCAGTCTCACAAGTGATTATTAATTTCTAGTGTCTGATGCAATCATAACCTACCTCAGGCAAATATATGGTACGTAGCTGCAAGTTGGCGACTGATAAACTTTAGAGCAGTGGGAATCAAATTACAGAAGTCTGATGCTCCTGACACTCCACAGGGTGTAGAATGGAGCCAGACACACCTAGTACTCATATTTTGCCAACAGGCAGTGGTTTTGTACTTAAAGTCGTTAATGTTTTTACAAGAATATGGCTGATCTTTGACTCGTCCCATGACCAGTACCAGTTACTGGAGAGGCTTAACAAGCAACCAACCGCAGAGTAATCTCGTTTTGAAGCTATACTGTTGGTAGTGCAATAGTAAAAAAAGAAAAATGAAAGTTTCTCTTATTAAAATTAGTAATGTATACAGGAGAAGGGGTTACTAGCCCCTTGCTCCCGGCATTTTAGTCGCCTCTTACGACATACATGGCTTACGGAGGAAGAATTCTGTTTCACTTCCCCATGGAGATAAGAGGAAATAAACAAGGACAAGAACTAGTAAGAAAATAGAAGAAAACCCAGAGGGGTGTGTGTATATATATGAGGTTTACATATCATTAGAATGTAAGTGCTAAACAATTTATCTCCAGAGGAATGTAGCTTTTGAAAATGTTTATAAACTACATAGGGTAGTTTGGACCATTAAACCGGTACACTGATATGTTGCATGCATGTAGTGTGACTTAAGTATAAGTAGCAAGATGTACCTGAAATCTTGCAGGACAGTAGTACATATCTCCCTAAGTGGTTGCTGTCTACCAACATACTACCTAGGACAAGTAAAATATACTATAGTACAGTGGAACTTCAGTACTCAAACTTAATTTGTTCCAGAAAGCTATTGTGCCGATCTGTTTGAGTACCGAACCAATTTTTCCAAATCAATTTTCTTTTTTGTTGGCTGTTATCACTAACTTATTTATACAAATATAAAAAAAACACCATTATTTTTATAATCAAAAGAAGCGCTAAACCACAAGGGTTATACAGCGCGGCAAAAAAAAAAAAAAAAAAAGTGAAGAGAAACAAAATAATTTACAGCGAAGTTCTGGCAGGTCGTGTTTGTTTGGTCGAGTGCTGAGCAAATGGTCAACTACCGAGCGATTTTTTTTTTTTTTTTTTTTTACCGAACAAAGCATTCGAATACCGAATTGTTCGAGTACTGAGGTTCCACTGTAATATAAAGTATATCTGGATAACAAAAGGATTACACATGTGCTTACTAGTACAAATAACCCAACATTCCTGCTTAGTACTTAAGTCAGTTTTAAATATTTTCATTTTTAAATGCAGCATCCTCTCTTCTCATTGGTAATTAATCCATATTTCAGTTAAACCTCTCATTAATACTTTTTGGCAATTTCGGGCAAAATATAGGCCACACAAACACTAACTGACAAAAGTCCAAAATTCCACATTTTGTCTAGCAGTAGTTTCTGGTTGTCTTCTGAAGTATCAGGACAAGTCTGCTGACTGGGGCGTATGTCCAGTATGGGCCAAAGCAGCCACATCCAGGACCTGTCTGTTTTTATTCTTCTTCCAGATGTAGGTCACCTTCATCAGTTTGTTTGTGCTCACTCACATGTATACTCATCATTCAGTCTTTAATTTTCACTGGATTTAGAGCATTTTGTAACTATTAACATATTAAGTAAAGAACATTTAACAATGGCTTCTAAAGCAAGTGGTGATGCCAAGAGAAAATATGTGGCTCTTAGGGTTAAGGAGAAACTTGAGTCAATAAAGAAGGGCGAGTCTGGCATCTCATTGTGAAATCTTTCTCGGCCATCTATATTATTTTCATTAGTAGAGCTTTACAGCTCCTATGACTGAGAATAAAAGTTATTCTGAGTAACTGCCATCAATCACAGCAGTTTACACCTCAATCCCTCTCCCACGAAAAGGCAAGTAAAAAGTAAAATTACTGTAAATTACATAGCGTATTATAAAATTATATAGTACGTACGTACTGTAGTACTAGTGTCCTGTTGTCTTCTGCATCAGCGGACCAAGTCCATTACTTCAGATGATAACCAGATGATTATGAAATATTAAGTTTTGCAATTTGGGAGTTGTGGGCAGTTGGCATTATATTAATCTCCTACCCCTTATCAGTCCATTAATGAGAGGTTTTACGGTACTCGTATTACCTTCATACAGTATTAGAAAGGTCAAAACATATACAATATTAAATTAGATGGCATGTGCTAATTCAGAATTGCAAACTCATTTACTGAAGGCAACATGCCAATTTGACAAAGATCATGTATGTTTCTCAGAACTGTTATTATTAAGGGAAAAAGTGCTTTACCCATAGAAATCTTGCAGTGCCTGGACAGTGGGAGGTAATTGGATTCTATCCAAAGAAGGGAAAGGTGGTTCTAATACCTTTGCTCAATTTCCTTCTGCATTAGCAAGTCACTCAAACAGGAAGCAGAAAACAATCTAGGATTGTCTTTGCACTGAGTTAGCAAAAGTCAATGAAGGGGCACCATGTTCCGTCTTTCTTGAATACAAAAGATCAGTGGTGCATTTCCCATTCAAGTACAGCCCTTGAAGGGGTAGTTATAAGAGGTGTTAGGAAAGTCTTTGTGCAATCCTGTATATAGTAATACTTTATAGTAGCATTCATTACACCACTAATACAGTGTCCTCTGAATTCACCGGGGTTACATTACTAGAGGACCTATTAGTGTTATATTTACAGGAAGATCCAAGCCTGTAGGGGTCATACAGAGCTTAGGATTATTATTATAATCAAATAGAAGCGCTAAACCACAGGGGTTATACAGCGCTGCAGGTTATTGCAGGATGCAGGGAGAATGGGTTGTAAGAGGGAGATGGATGATTAGTAGGGTATGGGGTGCAGCAGGACGGTGGATAGTGCAGGGATAGAGGGTAGCAAGAGAACAGAGCTTAGGAAATGGCATAATCAGGTTTGATCCAAGGTAGGGAAATGTAGCTCCAATTTTTTAGATCAAGAGCCCTTCACCATCAAGGCACCCAGTTTGAAGGGTCTAGAGCTCCTGGCAATACCACTAAATGCTGCTGTTTTTTTTTTTTTTTTTTTTTTTTTTTTTGTTAGGGGTCAAGACTATACCTTAATCTTGGCAAGATTGAGATGCATAAAAATTTACCAGAAAGGAGAGACTTGAATATGGGAGCACATTTTTAATGATATGATTAATTATTAGTTTAGCTAAACATTGAATTCATAGGGCTGAATGTAGTTCAGAATTTTTCATTAAGTCTGACTAAAATTGTGTAAATAAATGCTAAAGTGGAACTTTAAATTGACATAAATGTTGCTTTAGTAAATAAAAATGACTACAGAATTTTTCAAACGTGACCTAAATACATTAAGCACTGGTAATATAGGTCAGTGGATTTTATATTCCCAGTACAACATAGATATTAATTGTATTATATATGTACTACTTAGTGCAGTAACATTCCATGGTTAGATAGCTAAGTTCAAAATAAAATTTTCATTTCATTCTTTGGTGTTACAATATATGAATCTTTCTAAATGCTTTCTGCTATATTTCATAACTCATTTCAGGAGCTACTTGATTCTGTAAGATGTGATCAGGTTGTGATACATGGATTATTATTATTACATTCATGGGGGGGGGAGTGTTAAACCCATAGGTGTCATACAGCACTGGGGAAATGGAAGGCATTCAGGCTTAATTCAAGAAATTGTGATGCATGCAAAACCAACTCAGGTACTATATACGATTGTTGCAATTATTAGTGTGAAATTTGTTGTGTAGACTGTAGTGAAACAAATTTTAGACCATATTACTGAGAATTGGAATCGAGAGATACTGAGTGTAATGTTCTAGGGCACCAGTTTTAACCTACCACAATCCAGTTATGTCAAAAGGCTCTGTTATCTGTAATGGTTAGAGGGATCACAACTTCTTGCAGCCCAGTCCTAATTTGGAAAGGAAATATTGCATTAAGAAAGTAAAGTGTATACAGTCATCCCTCGGTTTTCGCTTGTCCCAGTTATCGCCGATTTTGGTTTTCACCGACTCTTTTCAGGGAAAATTTGGCTCAGTTTTCGCCGATCGTATGGGACCTGTCCACTAGTGCCGCGCACATACAAAGGCCGTAGGCCCGCCACCCACGCACATTGTCACGCAGTCTAGCATTGTTTACGCTTGAGTGAACATCACCCCAGGAGTTTATACAAAACATTTATTAACAATTCATTGTTTTTGGGCCTTGATTATTGTGTGTGACTACTAAATAAGCTACCTTGGGCCCAAAGAAAGCTCCTAAAGCCACTTCTTTGGTAAAGAAAGTGAGAAACACTAGAAATGAAGAAATAATAGAAAAATATGATAGTGAAAGTGAGAAACACGAGGAGTGAAGAGTGTAGCATGCATGCAGGGAGTGTAGCAGGCATGCAGGGAGTGTAGCAGGCATGCAGGGAGTGTAGCAGCTGCATGCAGGGAGTGTAGCAGGCATGCAGGAGGTAGCAGGCATGCAGGGAGTGTAGCAGGCATGCAGGGAGTGTAGCAGGCATGCAGGGAGTGTAGCATGCATGCAGGGAGTGTAGCAGGCATGCAGGGAGTGTAGCAGGTATGCAGGGAGTGTAGCAGGTATGCAGGGAGTGTAGCAGGTATGCAGGGATTGTAGCAGGTATGCAGGGAGTGTAGCAGGTATGCAGGAGTGTAGCAGGTATGCAGGGAGTGTAGCATGTATGCAGGGAGTGTACAGTATGCAGGGAGTGTAGCATGTATGCAGGGAGTGTAGCATGTATGCAGGGAGTGTAACAGGTATGCAGGAGTGTAGCATGTATGCAGGGAGTGTAACAGGTATGCAGGAGTGTAGCAGGTATGCAGGGAGTGTAACAGGTATGCAGGGAGTGTAGCATGTATGCAGGGAGTGTAACAGGTATGCAGGGAGTGTAGCAGGTATGCAGGGAGTGTAGCATGTACGAGGGAGTGTAGCATGTATGCAGGGAGTGTAGCTGGCAGGGAGGGAGTGTAGCAGGCAGGGAGGGAGTGTGCAGGTATGCAGGGAGTGCAGGTATGCAGGAGTGTGAGTAGCAGGAGTGTGCAGTATGCAGGGAGTGTAGCATGTATGCAGGGAGTGTAACAGGTATGCAGGGAGTGTAGCATGTATGCAGGGAGTGTAACAGGTATGCAGGGAGTGTAGCATGTATGCAGGGAGTGTAACAGGTATGCAGGGAGTGTAGCAGGTATGCAGGGAGTGTAGCATGTATGTAGGGAGTGTAGCATGTATGTAGGGAGTGTAGCACGCAGGGAGGGAGTGTAGCAGGCAGGGAGGGAGTGTAGCAGGCAGGGAGGGAGTGTAGCAGGCATGCAGGGAAGTGACCCTGGATAAGGACTTGGTACCTAGAGTCCTTATGGAGGGGGATTTCCCTTCCAAAAATTAGGGTCTCTTCCCTCTCCCATCTTCCCTCTCTCCCATCCAGCAACATCAGTCTTCAATAAAGGTAAGTGCCACATTCAGTTCATTCATTTGTGCATGTAAATCTATCTTTAAGGCCCCCCAAATTTTTTTTTTCCAAACTTCTGGGTTTCTGAAACTGATTAATTGAATTTCCATTATTTCTTATGGGGAAAATAGTTTTGGTTTTCGCCGATTTTGGTTTTAGCCGATCCATCTGGAACGGATTAAAACCGAAAACTGAGGGATGACTGTATACTGAATGTAAGGAAAATTTGCAAGTTTTTCCATTTATCTTGAGTGTTCAAGGGGCAAAGAAAAGATCAGCAATCCTACCAGAGTGCAAAACATTTACTTAACTTGCATTTCACACTTGTAAGACAGGATTGTAGTACTCCTTGAATGGTTGTTGAATACGAACTCGTTACATTGTCTTCACCTGTTGTTCATAGAGCAGTTGGAGGGCTAAGCTCAATCCTGCAACATTCCTTGACTTTGTATTTCATTCACAACATTGTGAAATTTAATTTTCTCATTTGTTTTAGTATACAGAGAGTAGAATAGGGCAGTAAATTTCCATTTCTTTAATGTAATTGAAAAATTACCAGTTGGCTGTAGAAAGCAACTTAAAATAGAAAAAATATTAGGTATGTTTTCACTGGTATACCTGATTCAGTTGCAGCTTTTCTGGATACACACAACTTTTAAAATTTTGGAGTACGTATCTTTTTTTCTTTTTAATTCACAGTAATGGGAATTTTTTTTTTTTATGTCGAGTAATAGCAGACATTGATGCGTAGTGTTTGAACCCTGATAAAATTACAGTACAGTATGTTAGTCTTAATATTTACTTCCTAAAATATATTATTCATCTGATCTGTGCTATTTTGATGTTCTGTCAAGAGTCAGAATTGTTTTGGTATGCACATTGAATCTCTTGGAATTTGATTATGTAAGTATAATTAATTATATGACAGAAGTATTTACACTTGACATCATGAATATTCAATTAATCAAGTGACTATGCAGTATATTAGTACGTAACATGTTTTTTGTTTTGTACCGAGGCTTTGTTTTGCAGTCTTAGTTGTCATATGTTATAATTAGTAATAACATTAATTAGATTATATTTTTGTGCCAATTAAACATTACACAAAAGCATTTTCAGTTTTAAGTGATATTCATAATGTACAATAGCTATACTTGAAAATATAATTATAAATGTTTTGTTTTTTACCTAACATAGTAGCCAGTAGCAGTGTGATTTGCAGGCTTTCTATATTCTATAAAAAAAAAATAACATGGCAACTTGTAATAATGTAAATGTTAAGCTTCATTATTGAAATTGCAGAACTTTGTTAACCATCCTACAAATGATGAATTTATTATTTTTGTACTGCATTAAGTGCCTTAAAAGTAACTAGAAAATATTTCTTCCATGATAGTTGCCAAAAAATACTGTGTGTATTATATACAAATATAATTATTATTCATATATAATATTTTGTGTGCTGTATTCCATAATTTTCACTGAATGCTTTATATTTGATTGAAAGGGAAAGTGGTTTATGAGGGTTTATTTATTAAACCTATTTATTGTAATTGATGATATATAAAAATATTAAAGATGTACAGTATTTGATAATTTATGTAAGCTTGATATCAACTTTCTGATGTAAAGAATTCTTTATCTAGCTGTTTTAATTAAAGATATACATTTATAATTGTTTCTTTAACCTTTCTTAATTCTTGCTGTTCAAAATATCCATACAGGAAAATTTAATATTACAGGTATAAAGACTACAAAATTAAAAAATCTATTGTATTTCTCGTTTACATTTACCAGTTGGCAGTAGAAACAACTTAAAATAGAAAAAAAATATTAGGTATGTTTTCACTGGTATACCTGATTAAACACTGGTCTGGTTTACCATTCTCCTAGTTTCCATTCAAATAGAAGTTGAATCTGTCCCTGGAATTATGGTTCTTAGTACAGTATTATCAATGCTTTTTATGACTAAGGAGGTGTTTTATGATCAATGCTTTTGTTGAATTGCTTAGGTTTATTGATTCTTAAATGTTGAGTATAAACAAATTTGCTCTTGCTTCTAACATGTACTTATTGTTGTACATAAATAATTGGTAATAGTGGAAGACTGTTTTTCGGCAGATTTCAACAATTGTAATTATAGTCTGAATTGTACAATATGTATTCAGTTGGTTTTACATTAGATATATTTTATGCAAATGATAAGAAACTTAACCAAACCTAATGAAGTCCACCTAACCTAACTGCCATAGGTCTTTTACATCCAGTGTGTCTAACTTTAAAAAAACTGCTAATATCTTACAAAATAACGATTTTCCCAAGAAATAGCTGTTGACAGGAGGGCCCCGCTTTACTGTGCTTTGGTTTATGGCGTTTTGCTAATGCAGCGGTTTTCAATTATACCCACCTTGACCCTTGTGGGTTTAACGCTTAGCTATGATTATAATAATAAATTATACCTATTCTTAATTTATTCAAACTTCCTACAATATATTCACCACTGACTATAAGCTAAGGATGAAAATATTTTATGGGATGTAGTGTGTACTATGTGTGCATTTTTTAGGCCTATCTCTATTGCTCACTTAATATATGATAGTGTAAACATGTTATCAGACATGCATTTGAAAGTGAAAAAGGGTATGTTTCACTTTACAGTTATTTTATGTTTTACAGTAGTAGCCCAGAACCTAACCTGCTGTATAAATGGGGCCCTCCTGTATTGTGGTGTAGATAACATGTACATTTATAAAATGTCTGATTTCCACTGAGCAGCAGTTTTCAATTTCAACCAAAAATTCTTAAACTAGGTGCCATTATATTAATTTTTCGCTTAAGGAGACAAATGTTTTTGGACATGCATTACATCCTCTGGTCATTAAAATTAAATTCTGATGTATGAGGATTATTAAGCACTAAACCCATAAGGGTCACAGTGCTGCAGATGAATGAGGAAATACTGTCACAATTTAAACAAGGAACATTTTGGTGTCTTATATTGCATGAACTGTAAGTGGGAAACTGTAGTCCCAAGCACAATCCACCGAATCTTCCCAACACAAAGGTGACTTATCTCTGGGTGGAAATATATTATAGGGATTCTTACTTGAGATGAGTGAAACTCTGGTGGGGATTACCAATAAATGTGGATTTTAGCCACCCACTTAATACTTCAAATGTGTGAAATAAGAAATTCAATATCAAATTTTAATTGCACTCAATTTACATTTTAAATTTGTGAATTTTCTGTTGGCTTAATATACATGACCTGTTAAGTCTTAAATCATGCTCAATATGGTACAACACTTAAAATTTTAGGATTTAAAATAAAATGTTCAAAAATTACTGATGCTGTGTATTCAAAGATATGGTATAGATATATAGGTGTCTGATATGTCAAAGATTATCAGTAACATTGAGATTGTTAGATAAATGGTTCAGAAAACCAACAAGTCGATGACTGAGACTTTAGTATCTTTACTGTGGAAACTGGCTGGTGAAATGTTTCCACAAAGATACCCATGTGTTACACAAGTGTCTCATTCAACACTGAGAAATGCCAAACATAGTATTTAGGTTTTTACATCATGTTTTCTTATTAAAAAACTTTCTTGGCAAATTAAACAAATATTAGTATCATAATCCAAGCCACTTCTATTATATATTCTGATGTAATGGATTTTTTTTTTACCTAGAATAGTACAAGAAGATTTTCCATTAACTGGAATATGAGGTGCTTCAGTTAAGCTAGTACAGTGGACCCCCGCTATTCGAACGGCTCGGCAGTCGAACAAATCGTCATTAGTACAAAAAATTCGAAATCGTCATGC
>WNWK01000144.1:702500-743609 GCA_009830355.1 Cherax destructor
ATACACCTCCCAGTGTGTACACACTGTGATATACACCTCCCACTGTGTACACACTATGATATACACCTCCCGGTGTGTACACACTGTGATATACACCTCCCGGTGTGTACACACTGTGATATACACCTCCCGGTGTGTACACACTGTGATATACACCTCCCAGTGTGTACACACTGTGATATACACCTCCCGGTGTGTACACACTGTGATATACACCTCCCGGTGTGTACACACTGTGATATACACCTCCCGGTGTGTACACACTGTGATATACACCTCCCGGTGTGTACACACTGTGATATACACCTCCCGGTGTGTACACACTGTGATATACACCTCCCGGTGTGTACACACTGTGATATACACCTCCCGGTGTGTACACACTATGATATACACCTCCCGGTGTGTACACACTGTGATATACACCTCCCGGTGTGTACACACTGTGATATACACCTCCCGGTGTGTACACACTGTGATATACACCTCCCGGTGTGTACACACTGTGATATACACCTCCGGTGTGTACACACTGTGATATACACCTCCCGGTGTGTACACACTGTGATATACACCTCCCGGTGTGTACACACTGTGATATACACCTCCCGGTGTGTACACACTGTGATATACACCTCCCGGTGTGTACACACTGTGATATACACCTCCCGGTGTGTACACACTGTGATATACACCTCCCGGTGTGTACACACTGTGATATACACCTCCCGGTGTGTACACACTGTGATATACACCTCCCGGTATATATACAGCGCTCACGTCTATGCTGGTATTGAAAACGAAAGAAATAAAATATTTTTCTTGTAAAGCAAAACTGTTTTGTTTTTGTTCTACCACAGAAAATAATTTTTAGATTGTTTAAAATGGATATCGTCTGTGTTGCTTTATTCGCTTAAATATGATTTATTTTATTCTTACAAAAGCCTCTGTATAGGAAAACAACAACAACAACATCAACATCAACATCAACATCAACATCAACATCATCATCATCATAGTATGCCACCCACGACATTCGGTTAACACACAGGATGCCACCCACGACATTCGGTTAACACACAAGATGCCACCCACGACATTCGGTTAACACACAGGATGCCACCCACGACATTCGGTTAACACACAGGATGCCACCCACGACATTCGGTTAACACACAGGATGCCACCCGCGACATTCGGTTAACACACAGGATGCCACCCACGACATTCGGTTAACACACAGGATGCCACCCACGACATTCGGTTAACACACAGGATGCCACCCACGACATTCGGTTAACACACAGAATGCCACCCACGACATTCGGTTAACACACAGAATGCCACCCACGACATTCGGTTAACACACAGGATGCCACACACGACACCCAGTTAAGACCCCTAGTGTCAAACAAACACCACAGTCAGCTAACACCCACAATTCCACCCACAACAGCCAGCTAAAAGCCAGGTGCCTATTTGTTGGCATCAAGTGGAAAGAGATTCATAACCCGGACTCGCGCGAGACTGAACACTGACCCATTAGTAGTGAGCCAAGGCCGCTATCACACAGCTACCGGATTTTTTGTACCAACAACAGAAAAAGCCGAACAAAAAATATTTTTAGGTATTGTTTATAAAAAGTCATGTACGTTACACAAGTGCCCAAGTGACATGTTTGCCAGCTGGTCAGGCAGAATGCGTCACTTGGTCAGGCAGAATGCGTCACAATTTATGAAAAATTGACACGCAGACTTTTACTAGGCACTGTTTATTGAAATATCAATTATATGGTGTTCAATTATTTAGCTGCATGATATTCAAATGTCGCGAGTTTGTCAACAATACCCAAAATACCTGGAAATTTATTTACGTTTTTGCTGTAATTAAAAATTGAAATCTGTAGGATTAATTTTGATTTTAGATTCGAAACCAGGAGCGGATATCTTGTTGTCCAGTGTAATCAATCTACCAATACGAAATACCCGGTCTCATAACAGTAGATTCCCAGTCTACAAACAGTAGATTCCAGAATTACCTACAACGTATTCTTGGTTAAGACACATTAGATTCACGATACAAAACACGGGAATCACAGGATGGCAACACTGCCTAGACCGATACCACGGGAATCACAGGGTGGCAACACTGCCTAGACCGATACCACGGGAATCACAGGGTGGCAACACTGCCAAGACCGATACCACGGGAATCACAGGGTGGCAACACTGCCTAGACCGATACCACGGGAATCACAGGGTGGCAACACTGCCTAGACCGATACCACGGGAATCACAGGGTGGCAACACTGTCCATGGTATTTCCGGTAACAAAACATCCCCGGATAAAAAATGAAATCCGAATTTCCCCCGGAATCATCTGTAATATAAATGTTTTCAGACATTCGAATTATTTTTTTTTTTAAATTTTCACCAGAATATATATATATTTTTGTCTATTTTACCGAAAACATAGAAAAATAAAAGTTTGTATATAGCGGAAGACAAGACGAGCAACTTCCTATGTAAATATATGGAAAGGAAAAATGGCTTTCATTTCTGACAGGTTTCTTTGCAATATGACCCTCAAACAAAATGGTCATAAGTTCTATTTTGGACAGATATAAAAACATTCGGAGATATAGTATTTCTCCTTTTTTTTCATTTCTTTTCAAAACATTTTACATCTGGAACGAACGTAAAATGTTCATTCAGTGATTTTAACCCGGTTATTCACTTCGAATTATTTTATGTTTAGTATTCAATTTAAATATTTTGTTTCAAAATACATGTAATTTGAAATGCATTAATTTTTACATTAACATTAATGAAAAAAAAATATATTTAAACGTATAAGAGAAAATTTTAGAAAGGACTTAATTTTAAATGAGTTCTTGCTGATTGACCAATTTTACCTATTCGGCACGACATATATATATATATATATATATATATATATATATATATATATATATATATATATAATATATATATATATATATATATATATATATATATATATATATATATATATATATATATATATATATATATATATATATATATATATATATATATAATTTGACTGTTTTTTACTATAACAAATCCCCAGTTATCTCGTGTGGGAATGTTGACAACGCTTACTGTGGTACAATTTGCGTGTGTGTAAAGCTTGAGCGAAGCTTTTCTTAAGCTTTCATTAAGTCGTCTCCCTTTAACAAAGCTTATCTTAAACTTCCATAAAGTTAGACGTAATGAGACAAACATGAGAACCAGACAGCGCTTAACAAAGCTGAGAATATAACATTTAATTCCCCCCTCCCCCCTCAGGAATCCTCATCTCATTATATATTAAAATTAACACAATGCAGAGTTTCACATGAACCAGTGAGGTTCTCCTCATCCAAGAAATTGGTTCTACCCTTCCCTCCCTCGGATCAAACCTGGCTGCCGGTCATTCCCAACGCGCTGTATGAGCTATGTGAGTTTAAAACTACCAAGAATAAAATATAACATTATTGTAGCCCAGTGGCTAATGCGTCGGTCTGGAGTTTTATGACTCTCTGACCGCGGGTTCTATCCCCGTCCGTGGCATGGTTTGTTTTCAATCTTGTCATTATGATTTCGTGAGTCATGATTCACACATGTCTGCTGTGCACCAAGGATTTATATTTATATTAATTAACTTGGTATGCAATTATTTTATTTTTCACCAAAGCTACCTTAACCACCTAACTTTACAATGCTAAAATTAACCACGGTACGGGTGGGGATTGAACCCATGGAGAGTGAGTCGTAAAACTCCAGGCCAGTGCGTAAACCACTGGACCAGCTGGCTACAATAACATTCACCCAACTAAGCATGTTTATACTCCATAGTCAGGTTAGCATGGGCCACCACTGTGACCACAAATGCAATTTTTTTACAGCATGGCCGTGACGAACTCTAGCTCAAGTCCCCTCAAAGCCGTCATCATGAAAGCTAAAATTAATGTTATTTAATATAGTATGCTTCATCCGAACGTAGCTAAAATCAGCCTAATTTCAGTTAATATTAAATATTATTGAAACGTAAGTTTAGTAATGAGAGGATTGAGTTTTCAATAGTAAATTTTGAATTGGCTTTGACAAAATTAAATTATTATTATTATTCTTATTGCGGCGCTGTATGACCCCTGTGGTTTAGCGCTTCCTTTGATTATAATAATAATATTATTATTATTGTTGCTGTTGTTGTTGTTGTTGTTGTTACCGACGTAATTCTTGCTAAAGTTATTAAATTATCTTCACTGTTAGTGTTTAAGTGCCTTAATGGCCCTTGTATAGTCAACCGGCCTTAACATCCTTCAAAGTAACTTGACTAATCTACACTCCAGGAGGTCGACTCTCACCATCCTTGATCACCACCATTACACCGTAATTCTTAAGTTCATTTACTAGAGTTAAATTTGACTTAACTGACGGGCACTGACTGACGTTCACTTACTGCAGGTTAATTTGGAGTCTTTGAGGGGCATTGAGGGGCATTGAGGGGCATTGAGGGTAACTCGATTGAGTGGCGAAGCGAATTTGCAATGGTTAGAGAGTGTTTACCACTGCACATAATTTTCAGATATGTATCGTAATATATTTTTTAATTTAAGTTATTTTTTTTGTGTGTACTCACCTAGTTGTGGTTGCAGGGGTCGATTCACAGCTCCTGGCCCCGGGGTGTACTCACCTAGTTGTACTCACCTAGTTGTGGTTGCAGGGGTCGATTCATAACTCCTGGCCCGCCTCTTCACTGGCCTCTACTGGGTCACTCTCCCCGCACCATGAGCTTTATCCTACCTCTTCGTAAAGCTATGAATGGATCCTGCCTCCACTACATCGCTTCCCAAACTATTCCACTTCCTGACAACTCTGTGACTGAAGAAATACTTCCTAACATCCCTGTGATTCATCTGAGTCTTCAACTTCCAAATGTGTCCCCTTGTTATGTCCCATCTCTGGAACATTCTGTCTCTGTCCACCTTGTCAATTCCTTTCAGTATTTTATATGTCGTTATCATGTCCCCCCTTTCTCTCCTGTCCTCCAGTGTCGTCAGGTCGATTTCCCTTAACCTCTCCTCGTAGGACATACCCCTTAGCTCCGGGACTAGTCTTGTTGCAAACCTTTGCACTTTCTCTAGTTTCTTTACGTGCTTGGCTAGGTGTGGATTCCAAACTGGTGCTGCATACTCCAATATGGGCCTAACTTACACAGTGTACAGGGTCCTGAACGATTCCTTATTAAGATGTCGAAATTCTGTTCTTAGGTTTGCTAGGCGCCCGTATGCTGCAGCAGTTATTTGGTTGATGTGTGCCTCAGGAGATGTGCCTGGTGTTATACTCACCCCAAGATCTTTTTCCTTGATTGAAGTTTGTAGTCTTTGGCCCTCTATACTATACTCTGTATGCGGTCTCTTTGCCCTTCCCCAATCTTCATGACTTTGCACTTGGTGGGGTTGAACTCCAGGAGACAATTTCTGGACAAGGCCTGCAGCCTATCCAGATCCCTTTGTAGTTCTGCCTGGTCCTCGTCCGATTGAATTCTTCTCATCAACTTCACATCATCTGCAAACAGGGACACTTCGGAGTCTATTCCTTCCGTCATGTCGTTCACAAATACCAGAAACAGCACTGGTCCTAGGACTGACCCCTGTGGAACCCCGCTCGTCACCGGCGCCCACTCTGACACCTCGCCACGTACCATGACTCGCTGCTGTCTTCCTGACAGGTATTCCCTGATCCATTGTAGTGCCATTCCTGTTATCCCTGTCTAGTCCTCCAGCTTCTGCACTAATCTCTTGTGTGGAACTGTGTCAAACGCCGCCTTACAGTCCAAGAATATACAATATACCCACCCCTCTCTCTCTTGTGTTACTGCTGTCACCCTGTCATAGAACTCCAGTAGGTTTGTGACACAGGACTTCCCGTCCCTGAAACCGTGTTGACTGCCGTTGATAAGCTCATTCCTTTCTAGGTGCTCCACCACTCTTCTCCTGATAATCTTCTCCATGACCTTGCCTTGCATACTATACATGTCAGTGACACTGGTCTGTAGTTTAGTGCTACGTGCCTGTCTCCTTTTTTAAAAATTGGGACTACATTTGCTGTCTTCCATACCTCAGGCAGTTGCCCTGTTTCGATTGATGTGTTGAAGATTGTTGTTAGTGGTACACATAGCTCCTCTGCTCCCTCTCTCAGGACCCATGGAGAGATGTTATCCGGCCCCATCGCCTTTGAGGTATCTAGCTCGCTTAGTAGCCTCTTCACTTCCTCCTCAGTTGTGTGTATTGTGTCCAGCACCTGATGGTGTACCCTACCTCTCCGCCTTTCTGGAGTCCCTTCTATCTCCTCTGTGAACATTTCTTTGAATCTCATGTTGAGTTCCTCACACACTTCGGTGTGTGTGTGTGTGTGTGTGTGTGTGTGTTTGTGTGTGTGTGTGTTTGCGTGTGTGGGTGCATGCACGCGCGCGAGTGCCATTAATATGTCATAGTTTCTGTCATCTGCAAATCCACATTTTTTTTTAAACAAATTCCATCTGCCTTCATTACTGGCGGGGTCTCTAGGTCAAGGACCCTCAAAGAAAAACCAAGTGGCCCGCGGTGAGGAATTAAGAGAAAAAGATATACGGATATCCGTGTCTGCGTAGTGAGGAAGGGGAAGAGGACTCAAAGAGGAGAAGATAGAAAAAACAATGGTTCTTCTTGTTTACGTAGTGATGAAGAGGGGAGGCGGAGGAGGCAACGAGAATAAGATATTAAAGCCATTGAGAGAAAATGGGAGAATATAAGTAGTAATAGCGTGGAACAGTTTATACAACCCACAATTCCGTGTCTGGAACAATTTACTACCCACAATTCCGTGGCTGGAACAAATAATCTGGAGATATGTTGAAGTTTTTTAAATCGTAGTGTAGACACGTCTCTTGCAAGATTGAGTAAAGGATGATAAAAGTGTTTCTTCTTTATCGGGTCACCCTGTCTCGGTTGGGAAACCCCAATGTGTTAATAAAAAAACAGAACCGTGACTGGAATAATTCAAAACAAATCTACAGTATCGTGACTGGAACAACTCAACTCCTAATACCGTAGTTGGAAAAAAAATCACAGCAAACCTACGATACCCTGTCAAGAACAATTCATAACTAACCCACAGTGAAGTTTCTGAAGCAATTCACAACTTACCCACAATACCGGAGTTGGAACAACTTACAACTAGCTCACAATATCTTGGGTGGAACAATTCTCAGCAAACCCCAATACCGTGGCTGAAACAATTCACATCTAGCCCACGATATCGTGGCTGGAACAATTCACAACACATTCACATTACCGTGGCTGAGATAATTCACTGGATACAAACCTTTAGGAGACTTGATAATGACAGCTCGAAACTTCGTCTTGATAATGACAGATCGAAACGTCGTCTGAACATTGATCTCCACATTGCTAATTTGTTGTAGAAATAATAGAAATTGACAAGAAATGAAAGAGGAAGAAGAAGGCTGAGAGTGAAGTGGAATTCAGATAGAAGATAGAAGTTTTTATTTATGTTATGAGTAGGAACGTAAGAAAGGAGGAGCACTGCCTAAGGCCTACTGGCTCATGCTAGGCAAGTCCAATTCATTGGGTAAAAGGACACAAGTGAAACTAATTTGACGTTTTATTATGGCAACGTTTCACTCTCCAGGAACTTGATAAAGCTCCCGGGGAGCGAAATGTTACCACAATAAAATGTCACATTAGTTAAACTTGTGTCCTTTTACCCAACATTAATACAAGTCTTGTACTTGCCAATCCGAGTCACCATCTGGAGAAGACCCGGGCCGGATGTACCGGCGAATCTACTACAATACAAAATACAATACTATTTTTAAAGCTACCTAAGGTACCGAGCATATATATTTTTTACAGCAGTCTCGAGAACACAGATATTTCATAAGCATATGTACAAAGGTACAGTAGGTAGATTTAACCTTTGATTACCAAATAAGTTCAGTCACTTATTTCCATTTGGAATAAGTAAGAATGTATTATATGAAAATAGGAAAGGAAGGAAGCAAATGAGTAAATTGCCCGTAAATAAGAAAGTAGAAAGAAAACAGGGAAAAAATAAGAAAACGCCTGGGAGAAAATGAAGAAAAGTGGCGAGTAAAGGAAGAAGTGGCAGACGTTGAAGGATCTGGCAAACATTTGATGATATTAGAGGAGGCAGAGAGAGCCTGGGTCATTGTGAGGGTGGCTGTTAAGCTGCATTATGTGAATTGCCACTGCCTGACTTAATACCTCCTTTGTCCTTCCTAAAGTTCTATATATAAACATTTCTTAAACTTTCAAAGATACACATGAATGGTATACAATACCAACAAGATGAAAATTAGACACATGTGCAACATCTGGATGTTGCACATGTGTCTAATTTTTAACGTTATCAGCAGGATTTTCTAACATTCCAAATTTGCCTGCTAATTTCTTTGAAAGATTCTAAAGAGTTTCAAACCTGCCTAGCATGGGCCAGTAGACCTTCCGCAGTGACCCTTATGATTTCATATTTGTGTACCCTGCTGGTGAGTATGACACATGTACAGCAGTTGGGTGTCTTTATTGTTGGAACGTTTCGCCTACACAGTAGGTTTCTTCAGTCAAATACAGAGGCAGCAGGTGTAGTAGTGAAATGAAGATGATGTAATCAGTCCCTCAACCTTGGAGAAATAGTATGTGAGGTGGTCAGTCCCTCACCAATAAAAATATCCAACTGTTGTACTTTGAGAAATAGTATTTGAGGTGGTCAGTCCCTCACCAATAAAAATATCCAACTGTTGTACTTTGAGAAATAGTATTTGAGGGGGTCAGTCCCTCACCAATAAAAATATCCAACTGTTGTACTTTGAGAAATAGTATTTGAGGGGGTCAGTCCCTCACCAATAAAAATATCCAACTGTTGCATTTGTGTTCTTACTCCTCAATTTATCGGTATTTTATTCCATTTTCAACATGTGCTATGTTCTGAAAACGTTCCTCGAAGGGTTAGTGAGGCGGAGAAACTTTTGAAAAACCAAGAAGTATGTCAACAAACTTCTAAGTAACGTCAATGAAGCGGAAACTTCAGGTAACTTAAATAATAGGTTAGACAAGTACGAGAATGTCCGTGATAATGTTGGTAGAATTTCCTACAATATGTTAGGTAAAAAGGACACCGGTGCAACTAATGTGACATTTTATTGTGGCGACGTTTCGCTCTCCAGGAGCTTTGTCAGGCCGTCTGTCAAGCCGCTCCTGAAGAGCGAAACGTTGTAACTATTAAATATCACATTAATTACACATGTGTCCTTTTATCTAACATGTATATGAGTGGGTGTGGGTGGGTGCGAGTTGGACCTGCCTACCATGGGCAACATTTAGGCATCTTTATTCCGAAACGTTTCGCCTACAGAGAAGGCTTCTAAAGTCGAGTACGGAAAGTAGGTAGAAGCAGTAGAGATGTGAGGACTGATTACATCGTCTTCACATCACTACTGCTCCTGACTACTTTCTGTACTCGACTGAAGAAGCCTACTGTGTGGGCGAAACGTTTAGGAATAAAGATACCTAAATGTTGCCTATGTGTCTTACTTAACAAAACTTCTCGGTATTGTATACCATTTTGATACACACATACACACGCACATACACACACACATACGCACACACATTCGGGGCCAGGAACTGTGAATCGACCCCTGCAACTACAACTAGGTGAGTACACACCAAGCTGCTTGGGCTTGAACATGAATTTTTGATCAGTGGTTAAGGAAATGGAGTGATTTCTTATATTTTCTCTTTGCAGTGAAGTTAACTTCCTCTGACCAAATGAAACCCAAATTATTTCTTCAAGTTGCAGGATATTGCAGAAAATAAGTCATCATATTAGCTAATACTTTTGCAATAATTTTTTGTCCTTGAGCGCTTACTGGACTGATTATTAAATAAGGTTAAAAGAAAATTGCTAACTACGAATTCTGGCCTGTTGGGAATTTGTGTGTACTCACCTAATTGTACTCATCTAATTGGGTTGCAGGGGTCGAGACTCGGCTCCTGGCCCCGCCTCTTCATTGATCGCTACTGGGTTCCCTCTCTCCCTGCTCTATGAGCTTTATCATACCTCGTCTTAAAGCTATGTATGGTTCCTGCCTCCACTACATCACTATGACTGAAGAAATACTTCCTAACATCCCTTTGACGCGTCTGAATCTTCAACTTCCAATTGTGACCCCTTGTTTCTGTGTCCCATCTCTGGAACATCCTGTCTCTATCCACCTTTTCTATTCCACGCAGTATTTTGTTTGTCGTTATCATGTCTCCCTTAACCCTCCTGACCTCCAGTGTTGTCAGGCCGATTTCTCTTAACCTTTCTTCGCAGGACATTTCCCTTAGCTCTGGAACTAACCTTGTCGCAAACCTTTGCACTTTCTCTAATTTCTTGACGTGCTTGACCAGGTATGGGTTCCAAACTGGTGCGTGTGTGTGTGTGCACTCACCTATTTGTGATTGCAGGGGTCGATTCGCAGCTCCTGATCCCGTATCTTCGCTGGTCGTTGCTAGGTTCACTCTCTCCCTGCTTCAAGCGTTTGTGTGTGTGTGTGTGTGTTGGGGAATTTTGGTCTCTAGCTTCGGGACAGTTTCCTCTGCTTCTCCGCCTGGATGTCTATTGATTTTGACCGAGATCGGTCAAAGGTCAAAGTCACCCTGGTCTAAATGTCATAAACTTAAACTTTGAGATTAGTCTCCTGCATAAAGTTGATGTATTGAAACTCAGACGATGATTATTCTAAGTTACCCTTTTCGCACTTGTTTAAGTTACCCTTTGCGCACTTGTTTAAGTGCTTACTAATTCTTGTGTGACATTCATTGTCGACGCCACGGATGAATACCAGGAGTTGTGATGTGTCTCTCACATCATTCGAATCATCAAATGAAAGAGAAACTGAAAAATTCGTACTTTGTCTGCAATTTGCTGAAATATATTGCTTCCTATATCCTCAGTTCTACGAGCAACAATATTTGGCACAAGACTGAGAATTTCGAACAGATTTGCTTTTTCTGGGCATAACTCTGCCACTGCTTCCACTATACACTCTTTGATCACATCTCCATCGGTGAATAGCTTTCCTCTTTTAGTTAACCCATAAGCTACTTTGTAACTGGTTCTGGTTTAAAGCTTCATTTTCAGCTCTCTTCTGCGTTAAAAAAAAAAATTGTTGGGGAAACAACCTGCGCTGCCTTGATTCATTTTTTTCCGAACTCTGTGTTCCTGTGAATCGGGAATAACTTGGTTTATGTTTGGTCTCATAGTGCCGACGTACATTGTACTCCTTCAACACTGTAACAGTTTCGTGGCATACGACACACAAGGCTTTACCACCTGCTTGTAGAAAGAAGTACTTTACGCCTCAGTCTTCATTAAAGAGACGACACTCACTCTGCACTGTTCTTTTCCCTTTTTCCTTCCATAACTGAAGGGTATATCTTAAAAATGAAAAGATTAGAACTAGAATTTGAACAAATTGTTGTTCTATTCCAGTTTTGTTGATTAACTTTAAGTGACTGAAGTGACTGAAAATGGGGGCTTATTAATTTTACTATTTATAAATATTTCAAGTTGCTTCAGACCTCATAAAATCTTGTGGCGGACCGTATGTGGCCCGCGGGCCGCAGTCTGGAGACCCCCAGATCTAATGGATGGTGCATCTAATGGATTGTGCATTTAATGGATGGTGCATTTAATGGATGGTGCATCTAATGGATGGTGCATTTAATGGATGGTGCATTTAATGGATGGTGCATTTAATGGATGGTGCATTTAATGGATGGTGCATTTAATGGATGGTGCATCTAATGGATGGTGCATTTAATGGATGGTGCATTTAATGGATGGTGCATTTAATGGATGGTGCATTTAATGGATGGTGCATTTAATGGATGGTGCGTTTAATGGATGGTGCATTTAATGGATGGTGCATTTAATGGATGGTGCATTTAATGGATGGTGCATTTAATGGATGGTGCATTTAATGGATGGTGCATCTAATGGATGGTGCATTTAATGGATGGTGCATTTAATGGATGGTGCATTTAATGGATGGTGCATTTAATGGATGGTGCATCTAATGGATGGTACATTTAATGGATGGTGCATTTAATGGATGGTGCATTTAATGGATGGTGCATTTAATAGATGGTGCATTTAATGGATGGTGCATCTTATGGATGGTGCATCTAATGGATAGACATTCTTCCCTGCTGAAATTATACAAAAGGGAATATCCAGCCATAAAATGCACCACCCATAAAAGACTGATGCCGTTCATTTTATGTTTTAAGAACTTTTTTGTCAGAGGTGGGAAATATTCCCTGGTCTCCTTTGAGTCACATGACGACCCTCGCAGAACAGTTTTCTGTAATTAGATGGAGAAATTCCGCTGGATTACAGGTTCGACACAACTATATCATAAGAATTGGTAGTTAAGGTTCTCCACACCACTTGAAAACTAAGAAATATTTTTCTTTATGTCTTACGTCAGCTACTGTTTTTGTAAGGTGATGCAAAATCATTTCCTATATATAATGATTTGTCAAATGTCTTAGGTGATATATAGTGGAGTTGGTATATTACGGTTTATGTCACCTGTAAATAATTTCAAAGCTGTTTTGACGAATTTAAAAAAAAATGTGTGTGATATGAAATATTGTATTTTAATAACTGGGAGGGTGAGTTAGAGAGAATGGGAGGAAGATATTGAGGAATGCAGGGGCAGAGAGCGGGATGGATGAAACAAAGAGGGCTATGTAAAATGGAGGTAGAAAGGAACGTTGAAAAGGAGGAAGACAATGGTAAAAAAATACAAAAGGTTAAACTGGAAGTTGGATAAAAGTTGGAGTGATAAGAAAATAAAAAACTATGAATGAATATGAAAGAGGATATGTAATATTATATTGTTACCTCCCCTCATTTTTTGTACTTTTCCTCTCTTTCCCCGTTTCTAGTTTTTCCTACTGACCTTTCTTGCCTCCCCTCTTTACTAGGATTTCTTCCCCTCGCTTACGGCCCTTTCCCCACACAGGGGAGACTGACTTTCCCCTTAAAGGCCCTCATCCCTGGTAGGTCGGCAGAAGGTCCCTTCATGATTTACACAGACTGGCAGGCGGGTCTGTCTCACACCGGGAGAGGAGGGAGGGCAGGAAGGGCAAGCCAGCAGGGAGGCAAGGCGTAGAAAATACAAGCAGGGCAACAAGGGGTGAATCCCTGAATTTTGTAATACGGTCTGACCTCGTATAATGGCTGAATAGTGAAGGGAAGAGGTGTGGGAGGGCCGCAGGGTCGTCAAGTTGAGCCGCATGCGGAGGCTCGCACAGGATAGAAACAGGTGGATTTTTTCAGATTTTTCTTATAGGCCTCAAATAGATTTTTCAGATTTTTTTATAGGCCTCAAGTTTATTTTTCAGATCTCTTTTAGACCGCAAGTGGATTTTTCAGATTTTATTATATGCATCAAATGGATTTTTCAGATTTCTTATAACCCTCAAGTTTTTATATTTTGTTTAACGAGAGTGAGAGGAGCGGTAGTGGGAAAAAGTAATGGCTAAGCGGACAGGAAATGTTGCTGGGAGACTTGAATTCTCATAAAGGTATATGGGCAATATATATATTTTGGACGGCGTGGAAAAAGGGTCAAAATTAAGGGAAGCTGCCAACGAGTCTCATAATACGAAAATAGGAGACCTGAGTGTGGTTATGAAATAATTTAGCTCAACAACTGATGAAGGGAAAAGGCGTTATTCTTTATTGTTAAAATCTATCTATCTTTCTATCTATCTATCACTATCTATCTATCTATCTATCTATATATATATATATATATATATATATATATATATATATATATATATATATATATATATATATATATATATATATATATATAACACACACACACCTCAATAACAACACTGCGACTAGCAGATTCGAACCCATGTTGTTTTTGGCCCGCCTCATGGTGAGCGAAAACCACATGACGCTCTAACCACAGGACCACCAAATCCTACAGAATCACGCACCAGCAGAGCTAGGCGTTTTACCGTCATCCGAGGACATATGGTGGTGTTGGTGCCTCTGTGCTAATTTCAATCCTTGGCTAGTCGCAGTGTTGTTATTGATCAATACCACTCGTTTTTGGTTACAATAATATATATACTGCTTGTTGAGGCTAGTACACCAAACGGGAAGTAGAATGAAATTAGCTTAGAGGCACCCACACCACCGTATATCCTCGGATCACAGTAAAACACCTAGCTTTGCTGGGTGCGTGATTCTTGTAGGATTTGGTGGTCCTGTGGGTTAGGGCATCATGTGGTTTTCGCTCACCATGAGGCGGGCCTAAACAACATGGGTTCGAATCCTTGGCTAGTCGCAGTGTTGTTATTGATCAATACCACTCGTTCGTGGTTACAATAATGTATTTATATATGTCGTGCCGAATAGGTAAAACTTGCGATTTTGGCTTAAATAGCAACACTCTTTTTGCTGAATAAGTCAAGCGAAAATTTGTGTATGCAATAATTTAGCAAAATTCATTCCGAACCTAACGAAAAAAATATATTTCATTGTGTTAGTTTATTATTAAATTATTATAAACTTATCTAAAATATATTTAGTTGGATTAGGCTAAAATAAATTGCGCTTGTTATAATAAGGTTAAAGTTAGGGAAGTTCTCTAAGGTTCTTTTTACATTTACATGAGTTCTTGCTAATTGACCAGTTTTACCTATTCGGCACGACTGTCTTCTAATTTCAGCGCTTCTTTTTCTCTGCATAAAACTCAAATTATACAATAATGGAAAATGCAGCATCATCGTTGCTTCCAGTCTTCTCCTCACTGCAGCATCATCGTTGCTTCCAGTCTTCTCCTCACTGCAGCATCATCGTTGCTTCCAGTCTTCTCCTCACTGCAGCATCATCGTTGCTTCCAGTCTTCTCCTCACTGCAGCATCCTCGTTGCTTCCAGTCTTCTCCTCACTGCAGTCTTCTCACTTCAGCTTCCAAGGATCATGCATCACACTCATTTAGTTTTTTCACGTCATTGAGTAAACACACCTTTTACCCAACACTTGAATATTTCCCTTAAGTACTGAAGTTGACTCGTGCAGGACTGGTATTCTGTCTTTCACGTATTGCAGTTTTTTAACACTTTTTGTCCCCTGATGCGACCCACAGGAGTCTCCTGTGGCTCTATTACACATATAAAAGCGTCAGCAATACTACACTCTGATACAATCCCTTTTCATTATACATTAATAAACTTTCTTTTTCCCAAACTCAACTCACGTCATCTTTTATACACACATCAGTTGACACATTCACTCTCAGATATATACTGTAAATACATTCGCTTCCTCCCTGCTCCTTCTTTGCAATCTTTCATTTGCTAAACGCTTTACTCTCATCACCTTTTTTTTTATATTTTTAAGTTCATTTTTATTCGTTCTTTTTCTCATCCTTCTATATTCTTTAAATATCTTCTTCAATTACACTTCCAAATCTCCTAAAAGCACTGTCTCATCAGCAAAGAGCAACTGTAACATTTCTCACTATATTATTTTTTTTATTATTTTAAGCGCCAACCTCTGCCCAACACCTTCGTCATCGCCTCTTTTATATTCCCATTAATATACAAATTAAACACACATTACAGTATCATACATCCCAGTCTAAAGTTTCTCTCCTACACAACCTAAATCTGAGTTTCACTTTCTTCATACAATCTCTTTAGGGCTTTTAACAACTTACCGCCTGGTCCATCCGTTTGCAGTACCAGTCATCGTTCTATTTTCCGAAATCCATAGATGCAACAAACAATACCAACAATCCCTGAAGACGAAGACACAAGTTTTTAGTGGGCTAACATTTCGCTCTGTCCAGGAACATTGTCCCAATACCCTTACACACAAAAAAGAATATCTTCTTTGCTAAACCTTGTTCATTGTGTCGTAGACACACTGGACAAGTGCACCGTTCATACCAACACTTTATTTCCACATGTCACCATTTCAGTCTTTATCTCGTCCACGTTTCATACTTTTCAAGTTACTTCTCGCCTGAGGTTTACAAATGGTGACCGACTCCTGACAAGTATGGCAACAGACACGCAAATACAGCATAACACGATCCTTTATTGCCGCATATATGTGATTCCTTATTCCATTTCTCTCCACCTGCATGTAAGAAAGACATGCGGTAACTAAGACACTTATTTGGGAAACATTTCGCCAACCATCGGCACTTCCGGCTTTTCCACTCTTTTCTCCAGCATGAAATTTCTTCTTCTATTTCATATACTACATTTCATAACTTCTCAACCTGTTCTTTCCATCTCTCTAATACCTCTCCCTCCTGCTTCCTCCTCTCACTTTTATCAGAATATTTACTCTCCCAGAGAGATGGAGAACTTACATTCCGTTAAAGGACTTTTAATCCAAGGAATTGAAACTTTGATTTTCATTAATTCAAGCCTGATTACCTTCCATTCTTCAGGCACTGTAAGTCCCCTTCAGGTTTAACACTTCCAAGTGATGATAAAACTATGTATTTCGGTCGTTGAACGATCTGAGAATGGTATCCCACTCCCCTGTGCCTCAGTGCATGTGGCTGAAATAGTGCAGAGTGCGGCATAAATCTGCATTGCCAAGGAAGTCATGTAGTGTGGCTAATTTCCGTAGGGTTCTTAGGTTCTCTATACTTAAATACGTCCCAGAAGACCAGGGACAAGAAGTGTAAAGGGACTTGCTCATGTCTCGCTTCGTCCTGGATTCGAACCCAGGTTCTTTAGTTTCTGAGCTACGTTCTGGTTCCTTTTCTTTCCACACTCACTCTGGTTTCTTATGGCTTAGTATGGGCATATTATCTCCTGTCACACTTTAAATTTCCCAAATAGTCATTATTTCTTCAAAGAATTTATAACCATGACTTTTTTTAGAAATGATGAAGCAGACGTTGCCTGCCTCTTCAGGGAGCAACGTCTGCCTCTTCAGGGGGCAACGTCTGCCTCTTCAGGGGGCAACGTCTGCCTCTTCAGGGGGCAACGTCCGTCTGCTGGGAGTGTCTGTGGAAACACTAGAAGAGTCATTACCGAAAGTAGGCGAATCTTGCTGGGAGTCTCGGGACACAGCGAGCCTAATGTAAGTTCTCTGTTGACTTACATGTGTGGGAGAGTCTTTGTCTCGCTACCAAAGGCTATTATAAGACTCTGTAATTTGCGTAACATATTCTTTACGACACTAGGCATTGTGACACTCGTAAAGAGAGAGAAAGAAAGTTATTTTATGGGATTCCTGAGTTGAGGTTATTTTGAAATTAAAATGACTTTCTTGACTCATTGACATGTAAATGTAACTTTAAAATTACCACATTACTTAAATTGAGAAAAAAATCCAAGTGAGTTGTTTTCATTCATTCTTAGACTCCGATAAATCAATGATTCTTTTCATTGTAATTACAACTAACAAATACTGGAAAGTATTTAAATAAAGAACAGGATGACATCTACTTTGCCGATGTCTTCAAATCCTGCTGTAACATCAAGGAGTTGCCTTGATACTCCTGCAGGGTTACTGATGCTGTAACATCAAGGAGTTGCCTTGATACTCCTGCAGGGTTACTGATGCTGTAACATCAAGGAGTTGCCTTGATACTCCTGCAGGGTTACTGATGCTGTAACATCAAGGAGTTGCCTTGATACTCCTGCAGGGTTACTGATGCTGTAACATCAAGGAGTTGCCTTGATACTCCTGCAGGGTTACTGATGCTGTAACATCAAGGAGTTGCATTGATACTCCTGAAGGGTTACTGATGCTGGAAATTTGATCCACCATTCACTTCCTTTGATCAAACATGATTGCCTTCCATTCAGCAGACATTCTATAACCCTTACGGATTTTGCGCTCCTGAATATAATACGCCCAATCATTTCAACTACACGTCAAGTTCTCAAGGTACATTCCACTTGGTATTGGTTATTTGATTAACTGGGTTTAAAGCCTTTCGACTACACAATACTCAGTAAGGCTGCATGACCCCTAAGCACCAACAATAAGGAATGCATCAACCCACAGTATATTGAAAAAGCCTCTTATAAACACTGAGACATACGCATCTCTTTACGCGCGTATCCTTCCATTATCGTTATTAAATATCACTCGAACTGCGATAGGAATTCTTATATTTATCGTTTACGTACAAATATAAAAATATGCTGAAGGTGGAGGGAAGAGGGAAGAGTTAATTTATCAATAAGAATTATTTAAGAAATATACAATGAATTTAAAATCTATGCAGCAGGACAGAAATTTTGCCTTTTTTTTTTTTGGGGGGGGGGCCAAGAGACGCAAGTGACGTGCTATACAAGCCTTCATTGTCGACGTTTCGCTCACACAGTCGGCTTTATCACTGCATTGTTGAAACGTCCTCAATGAAAGATTCAGTTATTACAGTCTTGCACTCTATTTTATTTTTCTCTACAGATGTGAAAGAGAAAAAACCTCATTATTTACTTGATATGTGTCTCTACCATCTTGAAATACCATGGTAATTGTGTTGGTATCTCGCACCATTACCATAGTATTAGGTAAAACGACACAGATGCAACTAAAGTGACACTTTATTGTGGCAACGTTTCGCGGAGAGCTAAACATAGCCACAATAAAATGTCGCATTAGTTGCATCTGTGCAAATTTACCTAAAATTTTGTTGGTAATTCTACCATTATTACCATTACCATAGTGATGGTATCTCATCTGATTATCTCTCCCATACCTCTTAATGGATGAAACACTCCCATGGTAATGTGAAACTCGCCTCTTATTAAACAACGTATTTCCCTAAATAGGGCTTTTTCAAGCCTTTTTCAGGGCTTAGAGCCTTTTTTAGTGGGAAAAGTCACACATTAAAAGGACTGATGTATGTGTGTCTGGAGAACAAACTACATAAGAGTGAGATGTCAATACACATTTATTTAGTGAGATGTCAAGTATTGCTCTCGGGGTGAATGTGTAAACATGAGAGGAGGCAGAAAGTCCCCTTGAGTTTGATGTGTTGCCGGGACAAGTCTAAAACACCGCCTCGTCATCATTTATTTGTAGAGTCTGTAGCTCTTCAAGGATGAATGGGGGAAAAGTGTCCCTTGATGGTAGCACAGGACTATTTAAAGTAGACGAGGAACTGAAGGTAGCTTATCCTTCCTGGGTGTGGGTGTTCCCTATGGGTTACCCATCCACTATGAATACTTTAATAATAATAATAATAATAATAATAATAATAATAATAATAATAATAATAATAATAATAATAATAATAATAATAATAATATGAGAAGACAATGACGACGTAGCATAGCGTTGCAAACGCTATTTGGTAAACAATGCAATACAATATCTTCATGACATATCCTGCAACATGAACTAATCACGGTTACCCAAAGATAAAATTTGTTGTCAAATGAAAAGTGAGAAATCACGTCGAAAGCAAAATGAAACAAGGGATATAAAAAAAGAGGTCTACACATTTTTCGGTCTCACTCAGAGACCCTAATCAGCAGATGCTGAAAATCTGGGAGAAAATCAGTCATACCGGCGTTTGGTCTTCAGTGTGTTGGATTTCAATCATAGGATTATAGTTTGTCGGGTTTTTTTTTATGAAATGGAACACCTACCATTACAACGTAGAGTTTGATGGAATATTTTATTTTTTTTGTATTAGGTGGGCCAGTCAGGAGCGGATTTACTATGAAGCATAAGCTTCAGGACCCCTAATCCCGGAGGGCCTCTAACCCCAGAGGGGCCCCAGAAGCCACTTTAGTTCACAATGCTTAATAATTTTGGGTCTACTGTATGAAAAGGGGTTGCAAACTGGCCCCCATAACAGTTCACGCTTCAGGGCCCCAAAAATGTAGGTCAGCCACTGGGGCCAGTAAGTCAGAGCAGGTTTCGGTCAAGTGAACGTAGAGTTACATAGGATATACATACCCACAGGTGTATGTCTCTCTGAGTATTATATAACAACTTAGGGAGAGGTTAAGGATTAAAGTGTTCTTGACAAGTAACACACGTCCTCAATGACATCTTGAGCACTCGACAGACTTTGAACACAGTTAACCCACTGACCAGCTAAGCAGTGGCATGTAACTAAGATCCATGACATGAGAAGTGTTACATTTCTCCTGACAAACAAAACTCCCATGTTTCATGATATTTGATGTTCCTCTGTCTTCTTTCCAGGTACGTACAAGAGGAGACCAAGACTCCTGTGTGAGCTGCTTATTAATTTGAGTGAGTACACAATTCATTATTATTATTATTATTATTATTATTAATATATATATATATATATATATATATATATATATATATATATATATATATAAGAGAGAGAGAGAGATAGAGAGAGAGCGAGAGCGGCCAACTTCCTCTTTCAGAGACTTAGTGCTGCGATCCGAAGGGAAAATGCCTGCAGCATTCTGGGCACACAGCCCACCGCCGGGGAGCTGGATGAAGCGAGATACCTTTTATGTTGTTTGAGTTTCCATTGTGTCTTTATCAATGCATTTTATTTATAAAGTTCATAAATGTGTATATATACTTAATAATTCGCAAACAGGAGAAATTATTTACAAACATTATCTCTCAGTTCACAGCAGGATTCAGATCTGCAAACTCGGCATCAGGGTACACGGCGCCCGTGTGGATGCTACACTGAATGCCACATTACACTGAGGAAATAAATGGTATAAAATACCGACACAATGGAAAAATAAACACATAAGCAGTATAATGTGATCCTTTATTGACAACGTTTCGCCCACGCAGTGGGCTTTATCGAGTCACAGACAGATCTACAGATCTGTCTGTGACTCGATAAAGCCCACTGCGTGGGCGAAACGTTGTCAATAAAGGATCACATTATACTGCTTATGTGTTTATTTTTCCACATTACACTGAGAAGTCAGTTCTCTGTAGAACGAAGCTTGAGAGAAAAAAAACCGCTCATCTTTGATACATTTGCTATAAGATCAGACACTAACAACTCAGTTTAACACTGGGAAAAACTGAGACATGATCACAACATATAACTCCATTCTTTTAACCTTAAAAGCTAATATTAAAATGCGACTTTACAGAAACAAAACATTTAACGTTATGGAAGGATATAACGTTCTCTGTTTAAAAACGTAACAGTTATAATAAAATAATAATAATATCTTTATTTATACAAGTACATGTACAAGGTATACAGGTCTAGCTGACACCAATGACATACTATTATATAGAAAGCCCTTTGTAATCCAAATTAGGCCATTTTTGTCCCAGGATGCGACCCACACCAGTCGACTAATACCCAGGTACCCATTTTACTGATGGGTGAACATAGACAACCGGTGTAAAGAAACACGTCCGATGTTTCTACCCTCGCCGAGAATCGAACCCGGACCCTCACCGTGTGAAGAGAGAGCTTTAGCCACCAGACCACTGGGACAATTATAAATCACAAATAACTTTTTTTAATATTTTTGTTTTTACTTATTAACACATCGGCCGATTCTCACCAAGGCAGGGTGGCCCGAAAAAGAAAAACTTTCATCATCATTCACTCCATCACTGTCTTGCCAGAGGGGTGCTTTACACTACAGTTACAAAACTGCAACATTAACACCCCTCCTTCAGAGTGCCGGCACTGTACTTCCCATCTCCAGAACTCAAGTCCGGCCTGCCGGTTTCCCTGAATCCCTTCATAAATGTTACTTTGCTCACACTCCAACAGCACGTCAAGTATTAAAAACCATTTGTCTCCATTCACTCCTATCAAATACGCTCACGCATGCTTGCTGGAAATCCAAGCCCCCGCACACAAAACTTCTTTTACCCCCTCCTTCCAACCTTTCCTAGGCCGACCCCTACCCCGCCTTCCCTCCACTACAGATTTATACACTCTCGAAGTCATTCTGTTTCGTTCCATTCTCTCTACATGTCCGAACCACCTCAACAACCCCTCCTCAGCTCTCTGGATAATAGTTTTGGTAATCCCGCACCTCCTCTTAATTTCCAAACTCCGAATTCTCTGCATTATATTCACACCACACATTGACCTCAGACATGACATCTCCACTGCCTCCAGCCTTCTCCTCGTTGCAACATTCATCACCCATGCTTCACACCCATATAAGAGTGTTGGTATAACTATACTCTCATACATTCCCCTCTTTACTTCCATGGACAAAGTTCTTTGTCTCCACAGACTCCGAAGTGCACCACTCACCCTTTTCCCCTCATCAATTCTATGATTCACCTCTTCCTTCATAGACCCATCTGCTGACATGTCCACTCCAAAATATCTGAATACATTCACCTCCTCCATACTCTCTCCCTCCAATCTGATATCCAATCTTTCGTCACCTAAACTTTTTGTTATCCTCATCACCTTACTCTTTCATATATTCACTTTCAATTTTCTTCTTTTACATACCCTACCAAGTTCATCCACCAACCTCTGCAACTTCTCTTCAGAATCTCCCAAAAGCACAGTGTCATCAGCAAAAAGCAACTGTGACAACTCCCACTTATTATTATTATTATTATTATATCCAATATAATATCCGCCATCAATGTGTTTAAAGTTTCTGTCTAATTAAATGCTAATAATCTTTAGTAAAATAAAAAAATAACTGCTCTTGATCCGAGGAACTGAAGCAATCCTCACCTTTCTCGGATCCTAATTATATTATGTTAATTAGTGTGATAATGTAAGTAATTACATTCTGTTAATTTATGCGGTGTTTCAGTAAATGGTTTTGTTCATTAGTGAAGTTTTTTGTGTTAATTTACAAAACCTACGAGAAAAAGAGGAAATAATAATAATAATAATAATAATGATAATAATAGTTATAATAATAATAATAATAATAATAATAATAATAATAATAATAATAATAATAATAATAGTTATAATAATAATAATAATAATAATAATAATAATAATAATAATAATAATAATAATCCTCTGATGATGTGCGTGTAAATTCACAGAAACTTTTAGGTATATAATTTTTCATAGAGGTATTTTTTGCATAGACTTAAAAGTAGATTCCTAAAGGCCCCCCAAGAGTCTACAAAAAATCATTATAGCTGAAGATGGCTTCGGATACCGACGAATGTGTGAGCAAGACCCAAGCGCAGCACTGGGACATCAACTCTGGAAACGTTTCGCTCACGAAGCTCACAGTGAGGGAAACATTTCCAATATTGATGTCCTAGTACTGCCAGTGTGTCTTATTTACAGGCTAGAAGTCATTATTAAACACTTGGTTTAGAAGAACTGACAAATTGATGAATGAAACATCTGAGCAACACTTGGGTGCAACACTTGGGTGCAACACTTTGGTGCAACACTTGGGTGCAACAAGTGGGTGCAACACTTGGGTGCAACACTTGGATGCAACACTTGGGTGCAACACTTGGATGCAACACTTGGGTGCAACACTTGGATGCAACACTTGGATGCAACACTTGGATGCAACACTTGGGTGCAACACTTGGGTGCAACACTTGGGTGCAACAAGTGGGTGCAACACTTGGATGCAACACTTGGGTGCAACACTTGGGTGCAACACTTGGATGCAACACTTGGGTGCAACACTTGGGTGCAACACTTGGGTGCAACGCTTGGATGCAACACTTGGGTGCAACACTTGGATGCAACACTTGGGAGCAACACTTGGATGCAACATTTGGGTGCAACACTTGGGTGCAACACTTGGGTGCAACGCTTGGATGCAACACTTGGGTGCAAAACTTGGGTGCAACACTTGGATGCAACACTTGGATGCAACACTTGGATGCAACACTTGGGTGCAACGCTTAAATGCAACACTTGGGTGCAACACTTGGGTGCAACACTTGGGTGCAACACTTGGATGCAACACTTGGGTGCAACACTTGGTTGCAACACTTGGGTGCAACACTTGGGTGCAACACTTGGATGCAACACTTGGGTGCAACACTTGGGTGCAACACTTGGTTGCAACACTTGGGTGCAACACTTGGGTGCAACACTTGGGTGCAACACTTGGGTGCAACACTTGGATGCAACACTTGGATGCAACACTTGGGTGCAACACTTGGGTGCAACACTTGGGTGCAACACTTGGGTGCAACACTTGGATGCAACACTTGGATGCAACACTTGGTGCAACACTTGGTTGCAACATGGGTCAACTTGGGTGCAACACTTGGGTGCAACACTTGGTGCAACACTTGGATGCAACACTTGGGTGCAACACTTGGGTGCAACACTTGGTTGCAACACTTGGGTGCAACACTTGGATGCAACACTTGGGTGCAACACTTGGGTGCAACACTTGGGTGCAACACTTGGGTGCAACACTTGGATGCAACACTTGGTGCAACACTTGGTGCAACACTTGGGTGCAACACTTAGGTGCAACACTTGGGTGCAACACTTGTATGCAACACTTGGGTGCAACGCTTGGATGCAACACTTGGGTGCAAAACTTGGGTGCAACACTTGGGTGCAACACTTGGGTGCAACACTTGGATGCAACACTTGGGTGCAACACTTGGATGCAACACTTGGGTGCAACACTTGGGTGCAACACTTGGATGCAATGGTGCAAAACTTGGTGCAACACTTGGTGCAACACTTGGGTGCAACACTTGGGTGCAACACTTGGATGCAACACTTGGATGCAACACTTGGTGCAACACTTGGGTGCAACACTTGGATGCAACACTTGGATGCAACACTTGGATGCAACACTTGGGTGCAACACTTGGGTGCAACACTTGGATGCAACACTTGGGTGAAACACTTGGGTGCAACACTTGGATGCAACACTTGGATGCAACACTTGGATGCAACACTTGGATGCAACACTTGGGTGCAACACTTGGGTGCAACGCTTGGATGCAACACTTGGATGCAACACTTGGGTGCAACACTTGGATGCAACACTTGGGTGCAACACTTGGGTGCAACACTTGGGTGCAACACTTGGATGCAACACTTGGGTGCAACACTTGGGTGCAACACTTGGATGCAACACTTGGGTGCAACACTTGGGTGCAACACTTGGATGCAACACTTGGGTGCAACACTTGGGTGCAACACTTGGATGCAACACTTGGGTGCAACACTTGGGGGCAACACTTGGGTGCAACGCTTGGATGCAACACTTGGGTGCAACACTTGGGGGCAACACTTGAGTATCCACAATCACGATACCCATTGTCAGTGTGACGAACCAAGAAACATATAGACTGGCCCCGCTTTACGGCGCTTCACTTTACAGCATTTCGCTAATGCAGCGGTTTTCAGTTATACCGGTTCTTCATTTATTCAGACTTCCTACAATAAATATATTCACTATTCACTGTAAGCTAAGGACAAAATATAATTTAAGGTAAGTAATGTGTGTACTGTATATGCATTTTTATACCTAGCTCTATTGCTCACTTAATATATGATAATGTAAACGTGTTATCAGGCTTTTATACGCATTTGAAAGTGAGAAAAAAAAAAAAGTTTCACTTTAGAGCGATTTTTGTTTTACAACATAACCTGCTGTATAAGCGGGGCCCTCCTGTCTGTAACAATTGGGTGTCTTTATTCCCGGGAACCTTTCGCCTGCTACAGCAGGCTTCTTCAGTCAAATACAAAAGGTGATTTTAATAGAGGATACAGTGAAATTAATGAGCTATGTGTTAGCTAGGTTTTCAAAGTCACTCCACTGGTACTGCAGGTGATGGAGGTTAATAATCATTGTGGTAAGTGCAAATGGGGCTTACTGGGGTGATGCTGTGATCATGGGAACTTTTTCAATCCAAATGGGATTGAAAATGAAACCCTGTATCGTCAAAGGTGTAGTACCTTTCTAAGCATGTGGAAAAACTTTGGAAAGCAAAAAGTAAAAGTAGAAACGGAACTGTGTGTGAATACCTAAAAAAAAAAAAAGTGGAATAAAAGATACGTACATGTGACATTTCTCCCAAAGTGGAATAAAAGACACTTGCATGCAGTGGACATCCTAAGAGAACACGATGTTTCGCCCACACATTGGGCTGACTAATTTCATAAAGCCCACTTTGCTGGCCAAACGTGGTTGTGAATAATGGCATCTATCGTGTTAAAGTGTCGTTTACCTCGCAAAACCCAAAGTGGTTGGACCACTTATTCTCCCTTGTCTCCTCTTTCTGTTTACCCACCACTACCACTTTTTTTTTGCTGTCTCTGTTCTGTCTACCACAGTCCTCCTCCCTTTCTCTATTCTTGACCTCCATAGGTCATATTAGAGAGGAAAAAACCGCGGTGATTGCAGCCGTGGTAAGACCTGAACCTGTGTGGGAAGGAAGAAGGGGAAATGGGGATGAGAGACTGGGAGGGGAGATGGGGAGGGGAGATGGGGAATTTTCGGCCAGTGTAAAGTATTTCCTCTTGGTGAGGGGAGGGAGCATGTATGTACGTATGTATGTATGTATGTATGTATGTATGTATGTATGTATGTATGTATGTATGTATGTATGTATGTATGTATGTATGTATGTATGTGCATATATTTCACACTAGATGCGACCCCAGACATAGAAATGTTTACATAAAATGCACAGGAGAGGTGTGGATACAAAACAGACGAGAGAGAGAGAGAGAGAGAGAGAGAGAGAGAGAGAGAGAGAGAGAGAGAGAGAGAGAGAGAGAGAGAGAGAGAGAGAAAGAGAGAGAAGACCCACCTAACACAATATAACGTTATTATCTAATTTACTTGGTGAAACCCAACAACTGGAATCCATATATTTCATACGACTGTTATTATTATTATTATATTTTTATTATTATTAATATTATTATTATTATTATTATTATTACATTCACTTGAAATTGCTAAATCCGTAAGGGTCATGCAGTAGCTGGGAAACGGGTGACAATCAGCTTTGATCTAAGGAAGGGCAGAATAACTCCAATTAATTGGATTAAAAGACCCTTTATCAACATACCCCCTCCCTCCCAATTGATTATTACTTTGAAAAACAATTCTACACAGAGCGTCAGATTGTCAGCTTACGGGCCACGGTTCGAGCCTCTCGTCTACCTCTCTGCTCTTTATTACAACTTAATCTGAATCCACAGAGCGTAACGTTGACCAAAGCCGAGGTTGTTGTGTCTACAATGTCTCAGTTTCGTCCCTCAGACCACAAACACATCAGTGTGGTGACAACAATCAGTGTAGTGTCAACAATCAGTGTAGTGTCAACAATCAGTGTAGTGTCAACAATCAGTGTAGTGTCAACAATCACACAGTGTAGTGTCAACAATCACACAGTGTAGTGTCAACAATCAGTGTAGTGTCAACAATCAGTGTAGTGTCAACAATCACACAGTGTAGTGTCAACAATCAGTGTAGTGTCAACAATCAGTGTAGTGTCAACAATCACACAGTGTAGTGTCAACAATCAACCACTTGAAATGACTACTGCTGTTTCCTTTTGTGTCTGTTTCTGGTTTGACTGGGAAATGGTGCCAACACGTGTGATGAAATGGTTTGGTAAGCAAATTTTCATTCTAACGACCAGCCTGGCTGTGGTTCGTACGTCAGTTTACGTGAGGCCACCAGTAACAGCTTGGTTGATCAGGCCCTTATCCACCGCGAGGCCTGGTCACAGATCGGGCCCCGTGGGGCGTTGACCCCCGAAACCCTCTCCAGGTATACGAAACGTCGTCAGTATAATGGCTACTAAGACTGACACCGAGAGGTGTATGTCTCTCAGTGCATATACACAGAGTTTACTTGAATCCATATATTAGGGATTAAAATATTTTTGATTGATGGCGGACAGGTTACATGCATGTTGAAAATGGAGAGTAAATACATCTTCCAGGGTAATGGACTGATTACATAATCTTTTCATCATTACATAATCTTTTCATTACATAATCTTCACATTGTTTCAGACTATGGAACAAATACTCTTCTCCAGCCTGAGGGACTGACCACCTCAAATCTACGTCTTCAAGGGTGATGGACTGATTACATCGTCTTCACATCTCTTCTACTTCTACCAACTTTTCTGTACTCGACTGAAGAAGCCTACTGTGTAGGCGAAACGTTTCGGAATAAAGATACCTAACTGCTGCAGATGTGTCTTACCAAACAACCTTTAATATTACCTGGGAATAAGAGAATAAGGATAATAGGGTAATAGTCCCCGATTTTCGTTCTGTCGAATTATAATGGACTTAGGCAATACTTGTCTAGTCTTGACTGGGAATATCTGTCTATTGAAGCAAATTCTTGGGTAGCTTTTGGAAAAGTTGCACAAATATGTGGGTGGAAATGATTAGTTTTGAGAAGAACCTGCCTAGTATTCGCCAGTAGGCCTTCTGAAGTGTTGTTTAATTCTTATGATTTTATCTGAGAGAAAAAATCGCAAAAGTAGCAGAAAGCTGACTTTTTTTTATCAAAAATTTTCACTTATGGAAAATATGAATTTTGATTGTAAAATTTAATAAGCCTTTGTTGGTTCTTAAATTGTTTTCACGGGAAATGCCTTAATGCTCTTAATCCAAGTTATTAGATCTACTCTCCATTTCCTTGGATCAAACCTGATTGCTTCCCATTTTCCAAGGGCTGAACGACCCATATATATAAAATGTAAAAACTTCATTAACGGATAAAATCATTTTCTAGAGTAATGGATAAAGGGAAAAGTTCTCCTGGCCTTTTCTTCTGTTACTCGCCTCACTTGTGACTTGCCAATGAACCAGGACGGACCGAAGCGTCGTCATAGGTTCGTTCCTTACATACAGGATGTTTATCAACTGTTCCATCCACGGAACTGTGACTTTCTATTCTTTGCAAAGAAACAAAGCAAAACAAAAATGGATTACTCGTTCCTGGAGATTTCCGAGTTGGAGAACTAATGACCCACATGCTGAAAGCTGCGAAAGTCTCTTTCTCTCTATTTCTCACTCACTCTCTTTCTCTATTTCTCCCCCTCTACTTCTCTCTCTCCCCCTCGTCAATACTACTGAGTGAAGCTAACAACAATCTCATTACTATTCACCATAAGCTGGTCATCAGGATCATCCCTGATTTAACAAAAGCCTTACGTGACTGGTAATTGCCGGTCATGTTGTCAGCTAGACGAGAAATTCGCCCAAGATGTTACCTTCATGACAGATATATTATAGTTAGTGAGTTGCCAACACCAGCACGCACTTGACGACGCAGGTAAAGGAGTTAGTCTGCTAAACATGGCTTGGTGTTGGCGTCTTAAATATAGCCACTACAACCAAGGAGACATAACGACAGTCTAAGATATATATATATATATATATATATATATATATATATATATATATATATATATATATATATATATATATATATATATAAAGTGTTGTCCCGATAAAAGCTTGTTCGATAACGTGTCAAAATAGGAAAAGTTTTTTTTCCAAAAAAATCAATATACTTGGATATAGTTTCTCCAAAAAAAATATATATATAATAGGAAGTAGTTTCTCCAAAATATATACTAGAGAGTAGTTTTTTCAAAAAAAATTAATATACCAGGAAGTCATTTCTCCAAAAAAATCAATAAACCAGGAAAAAGTTCATTAAACAAAATCACACAACCCAGTTAGCTGGAGACTCAAACGTAGCCAGCCAAAAGAGAAGCCAATAGCTCTACCATTATTCGATGAGTACCCCTAATTCCAGAGTCACTGACGACAAGGGGACAAGAGCTATACACCGTCACTCTTTGTAACGTGAGATGTGATCTCTTATAAAACTTACATCGACTCTCATGATGACTGATTCTATTATTGGAGATCCTCATATTCTGATATTTAATCGCATTAGAAACCTATGCCGCACTCTGTACTATTCCTTTTACGAGCTTTGAGGCAGAGGGGGGCTTGAAACATATCAAATTCTAATTCTAATACGTATATGGTCAGGGAGGTTGCTGGTATACCCCCCCTCCCTTCCCCGACGGTATCTTAATATACGTATATCAAAGTATGTTATATTGAAATTATGCTATATTGATAGTCCCCCTCAGACAACGAACTATTTAGAGACTCGCTATTATAAAAGGAAGTATGTGTGTTTATTGCAATTGTTTGCTGCCAACAAACTTACATAACTAAGTTATAAATAATGTGTGCCAGTGCTTCAAGTTAGAGGATTTTTTCAGAGGTAATTACCGCGACGCTTCAAGCGGCTTTTGTAGAATTGTAGTGAGAGTTTCAGCCTTTTTTTTAACTAAGGTTTGAGTACAAATACATTTGAAACTATTATTTTTTCACTAAGGTTCGAATACAAACACACTTAAGCCTAGGATCTTTTTCATCATCAAAGATTAAAGTATATAAAAACGAATAAATACACTTACTTCTAGGGTCTTTTTCACTAAAGTTTGGATACACACACACACACAAATACATATATATATGCTAGGAATTCGCAAGAGCAGGCGAAATATTCACAAACACTGATCTCTGGCCGACGGAGACTCGAACCTACGAACCTCATGACAAGGTACGCAGTGCTTTGCCGACCGTACCACACTGGTCCAATTCCAGTGTGGTACGGTCGCAACACTGCTACTTTATCTGTCATCTCGAATCATGGAAATTCATATATTAATATATATATTATATATATATATATATATATATATATATATATATATATATATATATATATTTAATATATGTCGTGCCGATTAGGTAAAACTTGCGATTTTGGCTTAAATAGCAACGCTCACCTTGCCATATAAGACAAGTGAAAATTTGTGTATGCAATAATTTCGCCAAAATCATTCTGAACATAACGAAAAAATATATTTCATTGTGTTTGTTTATTATTAAATTAATGTTAACGTATCTAAAATATATTTAGTTGGGTTAGGCTAAATTAAATTGCGCTTGTTGTAATAAGGTTAGGTAGGTTTTCAAAGTTTCTCTTGGTACAAAATTATAAATTCTTACATTAACATAAATGAAAAAAATATATCTTTAAACGTATAAGAGAAAATTTTAGAAAGGACTTAATTTTAGATGAGTTCTTGCTAATTGACCAGTTTTACCTAATCGGCACGACTATTTATTATATATATATATATATATATATATATATATATATATATATATATTCAATAACAACACTGCGACTAGCCGAGGACTCGAACCCATGTTGTTTTGGCTCGCCTTGTGATGAGCGAAAATTCCATGACGCTCTAACAAACGGGACCATAAAATTTTACAAAGATAGCGCACCCAGCAGCACTACGTGTTGTACCGTGATCCGAGGACATACGGGCTCAGGGCTTTCACATGAATAATAATAAAAATAACCCAGATAGTAATAATGATGAAGGGCCATAGGTCCTAATTATGATAATATTTTTCAAGTACGTGAAAATATATGAGAAAATTACTATTACGAAAATCTTGGTCTGTGGCACTATATTACAGTGCCACAGTGTAATATAATGTTGTGGCACTGGGTCTTTGTCACGACATTGTATACCGTGTATGTCACAGCATGGAATCCACAGGTCATTCATGTCAAGAAATTTGAGAAGGTGCAGAGGTTTGCAACGAAGCTAGTCATAATGACGAGACTTAAAGGGACCAAGCCTGATAACAATATATAAAAAAGGGACTAGAGGTGATATGATAACAACGTACAAAATACTGAGAAGAATCGATAGGGTGGACAGGCAGAGAGTGCTCGAGAAATGGAAAACAGGAACACGGGGACACAGCCGAAAGTTGAAAACACAGTTGAGTCACAGGGATGTTAGGAAATATTTCTTCATTCATAGTAGTCAGGAAGTGGAACGGCATGAAGAGCTGAGTGGTAGATGCAGGATCCATACACAACTTTAAGAAGAGGTACGTTAAGGCTCTTGAAGCCAAGAGGGAGTGAACCTAGTAGCGACCAGTAAAGATTCGAGGCCAGGAGCTGAGACTCGACCCCTGTAACCACATACAGGTGAGGACATATACATGAGTACACACACACACACACACACACACACACACACACACACACACACACACACACACACACACACACAGCATCCCCCTTGACCTTACAAACCCGAGGACAGAGGTGGTGATGCTGCCGGGCAGATATCCCATTCACCTCACTACTCTCACGAGATCAACATCACAGCGAATCTGGCGAGTATCGGCGTAAAGCAATGTGGTGGAGAGAGAGGCGCAGAATACCGCAAGATTTTTTGATAATGTTGCCGACGAGCGCCATGAGGGGGGTTAACCAGCACTCCAATACCCGGGTTTACTCCCATCACCGTGGAGGCTACCATGAAATTGCTCTTCAATGGTAGGTTATGGGTTTAAAGACACGCTGCAGAGCCTGCTTTTGTTGGGACATTGTCTCACTCTTGTTGTAACAATAACTGATTGTTCTACAACGTTTATTTTCGTCGATATGGCACGTCATTTTCATTCAGATTATCGGTTAATTGTCAAGTCTCTAAGATCACTTGAAAGTCTTAAACAGCCGTAGTGCGCGGGAATACTGTTATATATAACACTTACATAACTAAAACACCCACAGTGTGTGGCTATCCTATTTTATATTAGTTAAATAATGAGTGTAACCGCAGTGTGTAGCTATTTTACACGATAGATACATGGTTATGAAAGCTGCTGTATATTTTTAACCAATTCTGTACGATAATGACACGTTTGGATCACCCGCAGTGTGTCTACTCTATTATATATGACATTAACATCGCGTAAACAAGACTGGAAGAGAAAGGTAGAGGAAGGTCCTTCACAGGTGGAGGCGAGATTAATGACTGCTGCCAAGAAGCTTTTAGCAAGGTACAGAGCTCGCTAATTTGAGGAAGGCACAGGCGTGATTTTCTGGCACCCAACCGTACCTAAATATTTAAGGGCACTTATTTGCCAACAAGCGTTCCTCGGGAGTCTCTGAAGAGGTAGCCACGCCGTGCCAGGTGACTAATCATAAGAACATAAGAAAGGAGGAACACTGCAGTAGGGCTGTTGGCCCATTCTGGGCAGGTCCTTCACAAATCCAACCCACATACGTGAGTGAGATTCTGTTGATACGGCCTGTGCACAAATTTGGGAAAATCAAACAAGACAAACAAACAGAATTAAAATAAGACATTCTTAGGGATATTTTACCTTCCTGGGATCTTGATACAAGAAATTCTTCAATACTTGTCCAACCTTTTGACGAAGACCTACTTCGACTAGTGGATGGTACCACTATGACCCCGCCTCCTCCTGCTTCGCCTCACCTGACTACAGTATATAAGCCACTTCTACGGCTCTATGCTGTACTTTCTACAAGATTGATGGACTGAACACATCGACTCCAGGCCGAGGGACTGATTACCTCAAACTCCTCCTCTCCTTACACCTTTCTGCTTTGTACTGGACTGATGAAGCCACTGTGTGGCGAAACGTTTCCTTAATAAAGATTCCCATATGTTGCATAAGTGTCTCAATCTTCAACTCGTCGGTTTTCAAAACCATTTATCACACCTCCATAACACCAGTACATAATTTTGCTTCCATCCCTGCATTCCCATCCTCCCTCTCTCCTCCCCTTCCTTCCTCTCTCCTCCCCTTCCTTCCTCCCACTTCACCAACACAGCATCATCAGTACACTATTATTTACATAAGCCAGAGATAATTTTTCACTTGTCGGTGTTAATGGTGAGTTTGAGGGACGTAACATTATAATTGCTGCGCCAACATCATTACTTTTTCAACATCCACTTTTTGGATCGGACCTTCTATTCCAGCATGGCTAAAATAGAAATGGAATGGTTTCTAAATACGTAAAAGGTGGAGTTAAGGACACGTAGATACAGTAGATGCATTTATTAGTGGGACTGGGTTGTACAAGGACCTGTCAAGGGCCAGTAGGCCTGCTTCTGTGTTCCTCCTTTCTTATGTTCTTATTAACTCTACTCACCATTACGTATTCGCTGTATCTAAGTGCTATTTGCTATGTTACCATGATGACAGTTCTCTCAATATCGCGTTGAATTGTAGCCAGGGCCTGATTATCCCTTGGGCACAATCGTCACGGTGCTCAGGGTCTAAGAATTAGTTTCAGGGCCAAAACTTTAAGGAGAACCAAAAATGAAAATACAAAATTGCTAACTCAAACATAACAATTTATTTTAAGTGAATTTTATGAGCTGTATACACTGCTTAGCTCCAATTAAAACCTATACAATATAAACAATACAAATACTTAACTGTAGAAATGCAATGTACTGCTCGAAATGCAATGTACTGCTCGAAATGCAATATACTGCTTGAAATGCAATGTACTGCTCGAAATGCAATGTACTGCTTGAAATGCACCGTATGTTAGTGGTCGTCTTTTCGTGCCTAAGGGTTTAATTACACGCGAAATACATTATCTGTATACTGAATAAGAGAAATATATATCTGAATTTGAATTTTCGATCTATGTTCGACTTTCGTGGTTGTCAAGGGGAACAGCAGATTCCGCAGGGGTCATACAGCGCCTGAGGAATGGGAGTTAATTAGGTAATATACACTATTTTTCGGAGGGTAAATCCAATTCCTTGAATTAAGAATCCTTTACCGGCATGAAGGCGGCCGTCTGGAGGAACCTTCTCACTGGTACTTGAAAACACTGATAAGATTGGAGTAATTTTGGTAAAATTACCGACAATGTTAGGTGAGCGAATACAAGTGCAACTAATGCGACATTTTATTGTGACAACGTTTCGCTCACCAGGAGCTTTGACAAGTCGTAACAAAGACTGACAAAGCTCCTGGAGAGCGAAACGTTGCCGCATTACTTGCACTTGTGTCCTTTTACCCAACATACTGACAAGATGTGGAGACAAGAAGTTTATATACAGTTAAGTCATTAAAGGAAACGTATCGCCTCCTCAGTCTTGAAGAAGCCACTCGTGGCTAAAAGTCTCCTTTATTTTAAAGATAAGTTTAGATTTAGAAAGGATATAGGAAAGTATTGGTTTGGAAATAGGGTAGTTGATGAGTGGAACAGTCTGCCTAGTAGGGTTATTGAAGCTAGGACCTTGGGTAGTTTCAAATTTAGGTTGGATAAATGCATGAGTGAGAGGGGTTGGATTTGAGTGGGACTTGAACATGAGTAAATAGAATTATCAAAGCTTAACTTAACTTAACTTAACTTAACTTAACTTAACTCAGTGAAGACGTGTCTTGTGTGCTCTCTGTCAATCTGAAGAAGATGTCCTCTCTTGAGCTACTCTACCAGCAGCTGAAGGAAGAACTGAGGGTAGCTAAGCTTTGAGATACAGCGACTGACTGAGGAAAACAAGAGGATTCGTAGTAATCCTCCTGTTGAGAATCCTCAAGCCAAGAAAGGAACCTGGACAGTGGCTAAAACGCATGGGACAAAGTTAAGGCTCAAGAGGACGGGTGGAGAGGTAGAAACAACGAAGACCCAGGAGAATGTTGTGGAAACATCGAACCCATTCTCCGTGCTACCCGATGAATGTGAGTCGACTTCTGGGAGCGTCACGACGAAAGACACAAAGGAAGGTAAAAACATGTTGTTGTTGGGGACAGTCAGGTTAGGTACATGGATAGGGCTTTCTGTTTGATTGATAGGAGTAGGAGACAGAGGGTTTGCTTTCCTGGGGCTGGGATGGAGGATATTGTTAGCCGTCTGGACGACATCATGAGAGGTAATGGGAGCAATCCTATTATCTGTCTCAGTGCTGGAGGCAACGATGTTGGCAGACGTAGGAGTGAGGACCTGACTAGCAGGTTTAGGTCAGCAATAGACATAATTAGGAAGAAGGGTGGGAACCCTGTCATATGTGGTATTTTGCCAAGGAGAGAGTTGGAAATGAATGGCTGTCCAGGGCAATTGGTGTCAATTGCTGGCTGGACAAATACTGTAAGGAAAATTCAGTAACATTCATTGACAACTGGGACCTCTTCTATGGCAGAAATGACATGTATGCCAGGGATGGGGTTCACTTATCCAGGTCTGGGGTGGGGCACTGGCAACTGCAGTGGAGGGAGCTGTTAGGGCTTTAAACTAGAAATAGTTAGTGGTATGGGTTTTGGGGGAAAACAGAGAAGTCCCAGTGTAGTAATATTATAAGTTGTAGGAGAACTAGTAATAGGCAGAATAAGGTGGATAGTGGAAAGCTAGTGACACTAGATGACAAGGACAGTAATAGGTATAGTGGAAAAACAGAGATGAGCAGGAAGGGTAAAGAGAAAGGAGGGTCTCTAAATATATATTACACCAATAGTCGTAGTGCTAGGAATAAGATGGACGAGTTGAGATTAGTTGCAAGTACGGGTAATATTGATGTTTTTGCAATAACTGAGACATGGTTTAATATGAAAAATCGGGACTTGCCTGCCGAATGTCACATTCAGGGTTTTAAATTGTTCCAAGTAGACAGAAGTATCGGGAATCATTTAAATTGTTGCATAAAAACGGGTATAAAGTCTGAATTAACACATACAGAGTCTGTCTGGTTAGAATTTTCAGAGGGGTGTGAAAAATTGATTTTAGGCGTGATTTACCGTCCTCCAAACTTAGATAGGGAACAAGGGAGACTACTTTGGGAGGAAATTGTTAAGGCCACAAGACACGATAACGTAGTAATTCTAGGGGGCTTTAACTTTAGTCAGAATGATTGGAATTTCATGACAGGGAATTTAGAATCTAACGACTTTTTAGAAGTAGTTCAGGATTGCTTTTTGAAGCAGTTTGTAACAGAACCTACAAGGGAAATAACCTACTTGACTTGGTTCTGGCAAGCAAGGAAACCCTTGTTAATAATTTAGAAATTACAGAGGAACTCGGCTCAAGCGACCACAAGTCAATTACCTTTAGCATTGAATGGATGTATGATAGTAGGGATAATTCAGTAATGGTCCCAGATTTTCGCTTAGCAGATTATAATGGACTTAGAGAACACTTATCAACTGTGGACTGGGGTGAAGAAGAGAGGTATCAATATGACAGTTTTCTTAACACTATACAGGCTGCCCAAAGAACATTTATCCCGTATAAAGAAATTAGATCAAGTAGAAATGACCCAAAATGGATGAACAATAGGCTCAAATATCTTTTAGGGCAGAAGAAAGGAATTTATAGGCGCATAAAAGAGGTGAGGGTCATCTTATAAATCAGTATACTGACATTAAGAGGGACGTTAAAAGGGAATAAGAAAAGCTAAACGGGACTATGAAATTAAAGTTGCTAGGGATTCAAAAACTAACCCAAAAAGTTTTTCCAGGTTTATAGAACAAAAGTTAGGGATAAGATAGGTCCCTTAAAAATAACTTTGGGCATCTTACTGACAAGGAGAATGATATGTGCTCTATTTTTAATAATTATTTTCTCTCGGTTTCACACAGGAAGACATTAATAATATCCCAGTAATTAATTTTTACAGAGGCCCAGAAGAAGATAAATTATGTAATATCACAGTCACTAGCGAAATGATTATGAAACAGCTGGGCCGACTGAAACAAAATAAATCGCCGGGTCCTGATGAGCTTTTGCAAGGGTTCTTAAGGAATGCAAAATGGAACTCTGTGAACCAATATCTAACATTTTTAATTTATCTCTTCAAACAGGTGTAGTGTCTGATATGTGGAAGATGGCTAATGCAATTCCTATTTTTAAAGCAGGGGACAAGTCACTACCGTCAAACTACCGCCCAATAAGCCTGACCTCAATTGTAGGCAAATTACTTGAGTCAATTATAGCTGATATTATTAGAAGCCATCTAGATAACCATAATTTGATTAATGATACCCAGCATGGATTCACGAGGGGCCGTTCCTGCCTATCTAATTTATTAACATAAGAACATAAGAACATAAGAATGGAGGAACACTGCAGAAGGCCTACTGGCCCATACAAGGCAGGTCCTTATCAAAACCACCACTACCTAAGAATTTACTCCTGTACTCACGACACTAATCAAACCCAGCCCCTCCCACTCATATATTTGTCCAATCTCTTTTTAAAGCCACCCAAGGTCCTAGCCTCTATCACCCTACTCGGAAGATTGTTCCACGCATCTACAACTCTGTTCGAAAACCAGTACTTGCCTATGTCCTTTCTAAATCTAAATTTATCAAATTTAAATCCGTTATTTCTCGTTCTTACTTGGTTCGATATCCTCAGTATTTTATTAATATCTCCTTTGTTTATGCCCATCATCCACTTGTACACCTCGATGATATCTCCCCTCATTCTACGTCTTTCCAGAGAGTGGAGATTCAATGCTCTAAGTCTATCTTCATACGGGAGATTTCTTATACTGTAAATCATTTTAGTCATTCTTCTTTGTATGTTCTCCAATGAATCTATATCCATCCTGTAGTAAGGAGACCAAAACTGAGCTACATAATCCAAATGAGGTCTCACTAGTGATGTATAGAGCTGTAAAATAACTTTTGGACTTCTGTTGCTTATACTTCTTGAAATAAATCCTAGTAATCTGTTAGCCTTATTGCGCACACTTAGGCACTGTTGTCTTGGCTTTAGATTTCTGCTCTTGGCTTTAGATTTCTGCCAACCTTCTTCAGTAAAGCTTTTGAGGCTGTTGATCACGATAAAGAATTCGATATTGTTTATTTAGACTTTAGTAAGGCTTTTGATAGAGTACCGCACCAGAGACTGTTAAAGAAGTGGCAGCTCATGGCATTGGGGAAAAGTGCTGTCATGGATCGAGTCATGGCTCACCAATAGGAAGCAGAGAGTGTGCATAAATGGGGTTAAATCCGAATGGGGACTTGTAACAAGTGGTGTTCCACAGGGATCAGTCTTAGGCCCATTGTTATTTATAATATATATCAATGACCTTGATGAGGAATTACTAGTGATATGAGCAAATTCGCCGACGACACGAAGATAGGTAGAATAATTGATTCAAACATAGATGTCATAGAACTTCAGGAAGATTTAGACAAACTTAATTCGTGGTCAGAAAAGTGGCAGATGCAGTTCAATGTAGATAAATGCAAGGTTCTGAAGCTCGGGAGTGTCCATAACCCAAGCACTTATAAGTTAAATAACGTAGAACTTAGCCATACAGATTGCGAGAAGGACTTGGGGTGATGGTAAGCAGCAACCTTAAACCAAGACAGCAATGCCTAAGCGTACGTAATAAGGCAAATAGATTACTGGGATTTATATCAAGAAGTGTTAGCAACAGAAGTCCAGAGGTTATATTACAGCTTTATACATCATTAGTAAGGCCTCACCTAGATTACGCAGCTCAGTTCTGGTCTCCATATTACAGAATGGACATAAATTCGTTAGAAAACATTCAGCGTAGAATGACTAAATTAATACATAGCATTAGAAATCTTCCTTACGAAGAAAGATTGAAGACCCTAAAATTACATTCACTTGTAAGACGTAGAATGAGGGGAGACATGATCGAGGTATACAAGTGGAAAATGGGTATAAACAAAGGGGATATAAATAAGGTCTTTAGGATATCTCCAAGAGAGAACCCGCAATAATGGATTCAAGTTAGATAAGTTTAGATTTAGAAAGGATATAGGAAAGTATTGGTTTGGAAATAGGGTAGTTGATGAGTGGAACAGTCTGCCTAGTAGGGTTATTGAAGCTAGGACCTTGGGTAGTTTCAAATTTAGGTTGGATAAATTCATGAGTGAGAGGGTTGGATTTGAGTGGGACTCGCGCATGAGTGGGTAGAATTGTCAAAGCTTATTTCTTGGGTAGCATTGAAAATTGGGTTGAGCAAACATTCTGTTAGTGGGACGGATTGTGAAGGATCTAACATTTTTAATTTATCTCTTCAAACAGGTGTAGTGTCTGAAGTAAGATGGCTAATTTCCCTATTTTTAAAGAGGGAAAACACTACCCAAACACCCCCAAAAGCCTGATCTTTACAAATTACTAGAGTCAATTATAGCTGATATTATTAGAACCCATCAGATAACCAAAATTTGATTAATGATACCCAGCATGGATTCACGAGGGGGCCCTTCCGCCTATCTAATTTATTAACCTTCTTCAGAAAGCTTTTGAGGCTGTTGATCACGATAAAGAATTGATATTGTTTATTTAGACTTAGTAAGGCTTTTTATAGAGACGACCAAAACTGTTAAAGAAAGTGGCAGCCGGGGATTGGGGAATGACTAAATTAATACATAGCATTAGAAATCTTCCCTTACGAAGAAAGATTGAAGACCCTTAAAAATTTCATTCCTTGTAAGACGAGAATGAGGGAGAATGATGAGGTATCAAGTGGGAAAGACTAAATTAATACATAGCAAGAAATCTTCCTTTAAAAAAAAGATTGAAGACCCTAAAAACATTCACTTGTGACGTAGAATGAGGGGGACATGACGAATCAAGGGGAAAAAGGGTATTAACAAAGGGGGTATAAATAAGGTCTTGAGGATATTTTCCAAGAGAGAACCCGCAAATGGATTCGTTTGATAAGTTTAGATTTAGAAAGGATATAGGAAAGTATTTTTGGAAATAGTTGATGAGTGGAACAGTCTGCCTAGTAGGGTTTTGAAGCTAGGACCTTGGGGGTTTCAAATTTAGGGTTGGGTAAATTCATGAGTGAGAGGGGTTGGGTTTGAGGGGGCTCGCCCTGAGTGGTAGAATTTCAAAGCTATTTTTTGGGGAGCTTTGAAAAATTTGGGGTTTAGCAAATATTCTGTTAGTGAAGGGATTTGGAAATTAGTATCCAACAGGCCCTTCAGTGTTCCCCCTTTCTTATGTTTTATGTTCTTTGGATCGAGTCATGGCTCACCAATAGGAAGCAGAGAGTGTGCATAAATGGGGGAAATGAATGGGGACTTGTAACAAGTGGTGTTCCAAGGGGTCAGTCTTACCCCTTGTTATTTATAATATATATCAATGACCTTTATGAGGGGAAATTTCTAGTGATATGAGAAACCCCCCAGACAAAAAATAGGT
>WNWK01000145.1:0-57500 GCA_009830355.1 Cherax destructor
CTCTCTATGAGATACCTGTGAGTAAGATGAGTGTGGCGGATGCGAAGACGGGAGAGTGTAGTTTCCCAACCTTGACATTGGTGACAAGAAGAAGGCCAGAAACCTATGAATGAAGTTTGTTATTTAGCAGGTGAGACCAGCACTGTTGCCAACGGGTGCGAAGGTGGGTAGCAATGACAGCAAAATAATACGTGAATGAAACACCTCTATGTGAAACTGGGTCATGTACTGCTGACCGCGCAGCAGTGTCTGCCTGTTCATTGCCCTGTACGTCAACATGACCAGGTACCCAACAAAAACAATATCTTTGTGTTTGCTAGAGATACGAAGAACCAGGGGATGAGGTGTATCAAATTTTCTGATAGCCTGTAAAGCACTAAGGGAGTCTGAAACGACCACAAATGGTGATAAGTTCCACAAGATTGCCATACAATTCAGCCATAAATTTGCTAGCCAAGGATAGTAGATGGCCTCTCACGATGCTGTCCGGAAACATTGCTGCGAATCCGACGTCGTCAGATGACGTAGAACCATCGGTGTACACTGTGAAGGCATGGGAATGAGAATCCGCTGTAGGTAGTTGGGCTTTCGTGCAAGGCAGAGAAAAAGAACAGACACGGACAGCAGAAACTTACAAAGGGGGTAGGGAAAAGGGAGATACCACATGAAAATAGAAAGGTGGTAGCTGAAGGGAAGACAAGAGCGAATGTAGACAAAGAAAAAAGGGATGAATAAACAGGCTCCGCTAATAAATAAAGAGCATCTACTAATATCTGTGACAATCCTATACATGGAAGGATTGTGGAGGTCATGAGAGTGAACATAATAGTGAAGTCAATGGGCATCACGACGATCGGACAAGGATGGAATGTTCACTTCTACATAGAGGCTCTCAACCGGGGAAGAACGAAAAGCATTAAGGTATAAATGCAATCCCTGGTGATGGATGGGACTAAGGCTGGAAAGAGTCTACCTGGAGTCTACATGGAGAGAATTCCAGGGGTCAACGCCCCCGCGGCCCGGTCTGTGACCAGGCCTCCTGTTGGACCAGAGCCTGATCAACCAGGCTGTTACTGCTGGCCGCACGCAGTCCAATGTATGAACCACAGCCCGGCTGATCAGGTACCGACTTGAGGTGCCTGTCCAGTGCCTGCTTGAAGACAGCCAGGGGCTTGTTGGCAATCCCCCTGATGTATGCTGGGAGGCAGTTGAACAGTCTTGGCCCCTGACACTTATTGTGTTGTCCCTCAACGTGCTAGTGGCACCCCTGCTCTTCATTGGGGGGATGTTACATCGCCTGCCGAGTCTTTTGCTTTCGTAGGGAGTGATTTTTGTGTGTGTAGTGATTCCGCTCTTGTGGGGAGCCGCAGCAGGACACAATACTGCACCACCTCAGGGGCCCCTTACAATAACAACATAGTACGGCGATGGCCCAGCATGGCGTGTGGTCTCTCTCTTACACAGATACATTCGTGATGCAGATTACATGGTAAGCTTAAATATGTCGCCAGTAGCTATAGCTTTTCTGAGGACATATGCACCTTACATCACCTGTCCTGCAGCAGCAGTCATTAGATGTATTTTCTTCTGTTGCAGACATGTACCATGGGTTCTGTGTTCAATAAAGCCTCGGAATAAGGCCTGTGTTTTTATCACAACAGTGTGCAAGTTTGGTACTAATCCCTCGAGAATTTTCCATGTGTATATAATAATGTATCTCTCCCGCCTGCGTTCTAGAGAGTACAGGTTTAGGAACTTCAAGCGTTCCCAGTAGTTGAGGTGGTTTATCGCACTTATGCGTGCGGTGAAGGTTCTCTGCACATTTTCAAGGTCAGCAATTTCACCCACCTTGAAAGGTGCAGTTAGTGTGCAGCAATATTCCAGCCTAGATAGAACAAACGATCTGTAAAGTGTCAACATGGGCTTGGCATCCCTGGTTTTGAAGGTTCTCATTATCCATCCTGTCATTTTTCGAGCAGATGCAATTGCTACATTGTTCTGGTCCTTGAAGGTGAGATCCTCTGACATGATCACTCCCAGGTCTTTGACATTAGTTTTTCGCTCTATTGTGTGGTTGGAATTAGTTTTGTACTCCGATGAGATTTTAATTTCTTCACGTTTTCCGTATCTGAGTAATTGAAATTTCTCATCATTGAACTTCATATTGTTTGAGTAGCAGGGGAGGCCGCCGAATATATCTGGTCACCATAATTGAGTTTCGATAAATTAGGGCTGAATGCAGGCGAAGGAGAGACGATCAGCCCCTATGAAAGATGTGCTAGGGTTTTAAGGAGATTGCCACTAGAAAATTTAAACCCGTGAGTGGTGGCCAAATCAGAAACCCCGTTGAAGGCATGCTGGAGGGAAACTGCAATGAGGTGACAGTCAGCACCCACACAAGCTATTGCAAAGTCATCAACATAAAGCGATGACCAAATATTGGATGGGAGAACAGATGCCAGATTATTTAAAACAAGGAGAAAGAATGTTGTGCTCAGAACGTTGTGCTCAGAACACATTCCTTGGGGACACCTTCAGCTTGGATAAACTCCGTGGAAAGCACATTACTAACTCAGACACAGAAATGTCTTTCAGTTTAGAATGCCTTAAGTAAAAATGTAGATTGCTTCGGAAACCTAAGGAGTGGGCCTGGGCCAAGATATACCTCAAGTTGTGTCATAAGCCTTCTCCAAGGTCAAAAAGATGGAGATAACCGAGTGGTTATTAGCAAAGGCATTACGAATATACGTAACCAAGCACAGTAAGGGGTCAATGGCAGAACAGCCCTTATGAAAGCTATATTGTGTCTCTCTAAATACCACATCAAACGTCTATTATCTAGGAGTTCCATCACCTTGCAAACTGCACTGGTAAGAGCGATGGGATGGTAGTGGGAGGTATCATGTCCCGTAGTACCCGGTTTGCAAAAGGAGAACAATAGCAGACTTCCACAGCTGGTGAAGAACTCCTTGCGACCATATAAGATTAAAGAATCATAAGAGGACAGCAAGAGCAGACTGATGCAAATGGTGTAGCATACGAATATGTATGTCGTCTGGCCCAGCTGCCGATGATCGGCAAGCAGAGTGTTGCCTACAGCTCTTGAAGGGTAAAAGGCACTTTATAAAGAAAAATCTAAGGGCTCTAACTCCCTGGTAGACTTAGAAGAAAGGAATAAGGGACATAGATGGAGCCCCTGAGAAAGGCAGACCAGATGATTACCAGTTTCAGTGGCAACGGCAAGAGGGTGTGCTATATCGACACAAGCAACCTGAAGAACAGGAGCCGGGTCGGGGGAGAATTTACCACTTAAATTCCGCACTTTCTTCCAGACTGCACTCATCGAGGAAGCCGAAGTGATGATAGAAACGTAATCCTGCCAGCAAGTGCGTTTAGATGAATGGTTCAGAGAACCGACAAGTTACAAATTAGACACATATGCAACATTTGGGTATCTTTATTGAAGAAACGTTTCGCCACACAGTGGCTTCATCAGTCCAATACAAAGTAGAAAGGTGTAAGGAGAGTAGGAGTTTTGAGGTAATCAGTCCCTCGGCCTGGAGTCGATGTGTTCAGTCCATCAATCTTGTAGAAAGTACAGCATATGTCCGTAGAGGTGGCTTATATACTGTAGTCAGGTGAGGTGAAGCAGCAGGAGGCGGGGTCATAGTGGTACCATGCACTACTCTAAGTAGGTCTTCGTCCAAAGGTTGGACAAGTGTTGAAGAATTCGTTTGTACTAAGATCCCAAGATGTTGCTGTGTCAGACAGGGTGTAGATGAATGGTTCAGAGAACCGACATATGTGTCTAATTTGTAAGTGCGTTTAGCATCGCGTATCGCATGGTGAGCAATTGCTCTCCTCTTCTTAAAATCAAGGAGTCTCTCTGTGGTTCTGTTATACCCGTACCTGCCCGACGCAGTGAGTTTCAAACGCACTGCCCGAGCACAAGCAGGAGACCACTAAGGCACGCACTTCTGAGAATGCTTGTTCAAGGTTAGGGGGATAGAATGTGAAGCTGTGGTTAAGACGGATTTTACCCGCAATAATGGATTCAAGTTAGATAAGTTTAGATTTAGAAAGGATATAGGAAAGTATTGGTTTGGAAATAGGGTAGTTGATAAGTGGAACAGTCTATCTAGTAGGGTTATCGAAGCTAGGACCTTCGGTAGTTTGAAATTTAGGTTGGATAAATTCATGAGTGAGGGGTTGGATTTGAGTGGGACTCGCACACGAGTAAATAGAATTATCAAAGCTTATTTCTTGGGTAGCATTGAAAATTGGGTTGAACATAAGAACATAAGAAAGGAGGAACACTGCAGCAGGCCTGTTGGCCCATACTAGGCAGGTCCTTCACAATCCATCCCACTAACAAAAATTTGCCCAACCTAATTTTCAATTTCCAAGAAATAAGTTTTGAAGATTCTTCTAACTCAAGTGGGTCCCACTCAAATCCACCTCTCACTCATGTTATCCAACCTATGAAACTCCAAGGTCATAGCTTCAATGCCCCTCTAGGCAGACTGTTCCACTCCAACTACCTATTTCCAAACCAATATTTTCCTATATTTTTTAATCTAAACTTATCCAATTTGAATCCATTATTGGGGGTTCTCTCTTGGAGAGATATCCTCAAGACCTTATTTATACCCCCCTTATTAATACCCATCTTCCACTTATATACCTCGATCATGTCTCCCTCATTCTTCGTCTTACAAGTGAATGTAATTTAAGGGTCTTCAATCTTTCTTCATACGGAAGATTTCTAATGCTATGAATTAACTTTGTCATTCGTCGCTGAATGTTTTCTAACGAATTTATATCCATTCTGTAAAATGGAGACCAGAACTGAGCTGCATAATCTAGGTGAGGCCTTACTAATGATGTATAAAGCTGTAATATAACCGCTGGACTTCTTTTGCTTACACTTCTTGATATAAATCCCAGTAATCTATTTGCTTTATTTCTTCCTTAGGCATTGCTGACTTGGTTTGAGGTTGCTGCTTACCATAACCCAGATCTTTTCGCATTCTGTACGGCTGAGTTCAACATTATTAAGCTGGTAGGTGCTAGGGTTATGAACATTCCCGAGCTTTAGAACTTTGCATTTATCTACATTGAACTGCATCTGCCATTTTCTGACCAGGGTGAGTTTGTCTAAATCCTCCTGAAGTTCCGTGACATCTACGTCTGAATCGATTATCCTACCTATTTTGGGAAAAAATAAACAAATAAGCAGTATAATGTGATCCTTTATGACAACGTTTCGCCCACGCAGTGGCTATCGAGTCACAGACAGATCTACCTGGAAAATAGCAACATGGAGATATATATAGGTACAGTCAGGAGAATGCTGGGTCAGGTGGAGAAAGCTGCATGTGAGTCTTAAAGTAGTGTGATAGTTAAAAACATAGTGTGACTTAAAGGACCTGCAGTGTACCATTCTTGAGTTCTAGGTGGGATAGCGTTGAAGAAGTTTCTTGGCAATAGGTTCAGCTATGTTGTAGAAGCCGTTCTTCTGGTTGAAGTTGTTGGATATACAGATGAGTGATGATTCTAGGAAACGCAAGACTCATCGCCAGAGAAGACAACACGCAATACCGAAGAATCCTAGAATCATCACTCATCTGTATATCCAACAACTTCAACCAGAACAACGGCTTCTACAAGCATGGCTGAACCTATTGCCAAGAAACTTCTTAAACCCTACCCCACCTAGAACTCAAAATGGTACACTGCAGGTCCTTTGTCACACTATGTTTTTAACTATCACACTACTTTAAGACTCACATGCACCCTTTCCACCTGACCCAGCATTCCCCACCTACTGTCCTATATATCTCCATGTTGCTTATTTCCAGGTAGATCTGTCTGTGACTCGAAAAAAGCACTGCGTGGCAAAAGTTGTCAATAAAGGATCATTATACTGCTTATTGTTTATTTTCCATTGTGTCGGTATTTTATACCATTTATTTCCATCCTACCTATCTTCGTGTCATCAGCGAATTTGCTCATATCACTAGTAATTCCCTCGTCAAGGTCATTTATATATATTATAAACAACAACGGGCCCAAAACCGATCCCTGTGGAACGCCACTTGTTACAGATCCCCACTCAGATTTAACCCCATTAATGCACACCCCTGCTTCCTATTGGTGAGCCATGACTCGATCCATGAACACTTTTCCTCCAATGCCTGAGCAGCCACTTTCTTTAACAGTCTCTGATGTGGTACTCTATCAAAAGCCTTACTAAATCCAAATAAACAATATCAATTCTTTATCATGATCAACTGCCTCAAAGCCTACTGAAAAAGTTAATAAATTAGTTGGCAGGAACGGCCTGGTGAATCCATGTTGGTATCATTAATCAAATTATGCCTATCGAGATGGCTTCTTATGTTATCAGCTATAATCGACTCTAATAATTTGCCTACAATTGAAGTTAGACTTATTGGGCGGTAATTTGATGGTAACGACTTGTCCCCTGCTTTAAAAATAGGAATTACATTAGCCATCTTCCACGTATCAGACACTACACCTGTTTGAAGAGATAGGTTAAAAATGTTAGTTAAGGGTTCACAGAGTTCAATTTTGCATTCCTTAAGACGTAGAATGAGGGGAGACATGATCGAGGTATACAAGTGGAAAATGGGTATTAACAAAGGGGATATAAATAAGGTCTTGAGGATATCTCTCCAAGAGAGAACCCGCAATAATGGATTCAAGTTAGATAAGTTTAGATTTAGAAAGGATATAGGAAAGTATTGGTTTGGAAATAGGGTAGTTGATGAGTGGAACAGTCTGCCTAGTAGGGTTATTGAAGCTAGGACCTTGGGTAGTTTCAAATTTAGGTTGGATAAATTCATGAGTGAGAGGGGTTGGATTTGAGTGGGACTCGCGCATGAGTGGGTAGAATTGTCAAAGCTTATTTCTTGGGTAGCTTTGAAAATTGGGTTGAGCAAATATTCTGTTAGTGGGATGGATTGTGAAGGACCTGCCTAGTATGGGCCAACAGGCCTGCTGCAGTGTTCCTCCTTTCTTATGTTCTTATGTTCTTATCTAATATTTCATCTGATAAGTTAATTACAAAATTGTTATTAGCGTGCTTTGTCCAATCACTATTTTCAATTAAATTATCTAATTTTCTTTGTAGTTTGTTTTTGAGATTATTACAAATTCTTCTAAGTTTATTATAGCAATGATCCAACATACTATGTTGCCATTCTGATGGAATAGCTTGATAAAAGGAGAATTTTTTGTTTCTCAATATTTTGAATGCTTCTTTCTCCTGTATTTTAGTAATTTCAATATGTTTTTGAAGAATAATTCTCATAAAATCATCAAAAGGACGATCTCTCATGTCAAGGAGTCTATTTGGTAAAAGAGATTTAGGCAAAACTTGTTCATTCAAACAGTCTTTTAAAAAATTAAGTCGAATTTTAAGCTTATGTGACTTGATCAATGCAGAAGAAAACTGGGAAACAAAAGAAATATGATTAGGAAAGCTTACCGAGAACATTGTGAAGAGTCGTGTGGTATCCATTGATGCAAAAAGATCACAGTAAACAGGTGATATCAAAATATGCAAAACAACCACTATGAAAAAATATATAATGTCGTAAATTGGTCAATTAGCAAGAACTCGTTTAAAATTAAGTCCTTTCTAAAATTTTCTCTTATACGTTTAAATATATATATTTTTTTCATTTATGTTAATGTAAAAATTAATTTTGTAATCCAAACAAAATTAAAAACTTACCTAACCTTATTATAAGAAGCTCAATTTAATTTAGCCTAATCCAACTAAATATATTTTAGATAAGTTTACAATAATTTAATAAACAAAATTAAATGTGTATTATTTTTCGTTAGGTTCAGAACGATTTTTGCAAAATTATTACACACACAAATTTTCGCTTGCCTTATTCAGCAAGAAGAGCGTTGCTATTTAAACCAAAATAGCAAGTTTTTACCTATTCGGCACGACATATATATAAAGGTAAGTCAGCCTATTAGAGATGAAAAATCAATTTTAGAATTTCTTTTCTCCCACAACCTAACATGCATGTACGTGTGTGCAGCTTCGTTCATTACTGAGAAAAAATACACACATGTTAAAATAATGTAATCAAGCCATGCCGTGATGTTAGCTGGTATTCAGGGTGCAAACACAATATGCAGTGCTGCTCCATTGATACACAATTACTTTCCATTACGGCGAAATTTATCACAACCAGTATTTCAGGAAATAACAGCAAATACATCATGAGTTCCTATTTATAAAATGTTGCGACTAGTCGAGGAATCGAACCCATGTCGTTTTGGCCCGCCTCGTTGGTGAGCGAATATCACATGACGCTCTAACTAACAGGACCACTCAATCCTACAAGATTCACGCACCCAGCAGAGCTAGGTGTTTTACCGTGACCCGAGGACATAAAGGGGTGTGGGTGCCTCTGAGCGTGTGTGTTTTAGCGCGTTTTTTTTTTATCCTAAAAGATTTAATTAAAAAAAATGACACCTGTGTGAGAACTGCGTGCGTTATGAAGGATTTCTTGATATATGATGCAGATTTTGAACTGTAGCGTAGGCACGCCTCTGGCAAGACAGGGATGGAGCGAGTGATAATGAAAGTGTTCCTTCTTTTTCTGGTCACCATGCCTCGGTGGGAAACGGCCGATGTGTTAAAAAGAAAATTATTCACTTAAAAAATATATTAAACCTTACAAGCCGATTTCGTAGACTAAAATGGGTTTAATGTATACATTAATAAAACTGCCTAAATAAAATAAGGAGATAAACAATTGCGGCGGCAGCCTTAGGCAATCTATCAAGGGGGGCTCTTGATCCAAGAGGTGATTATGACTAGGAAGCGCGTCTGTCTCGCGCTCAGCAGCAGGAGGATCGAGCCTCCACCACATCTTGCGCTGACCCATATGGATTTAGCAATTAACATGTACACTATTATATATTATTATTTACTCTTGATCCAAGAAACTGAAATTTCTCCCTTTTGGATCAAAACTGATTACCTTTATTTCCCAGACGCTTTATGACACCTTCAGGATGATCGCTTTCTAATTAAAATAAAATTATCTTTGTCTTGTCTTCCGTTTTTTGGGGAGATATTGGGAGTGTTATTGTCTCTTCTTTTCCCTCTTATCCCTTCTACTATTTGTTTCCATTATCCCCATCTCACATTTTCCTTTCACCCCTCTCTTTTTCCCCACTCACTCACTTCGCCTTTACTAACTTTTCTCCTACACAGAAGCTTCGTTAACCCAGTCGGTAATACATAAGATTATATATATACACAGACAAAGAGGTGAGGTTCCTGGGAGTGTCTCGGGGCAAGAGTTTCACCAGCTACACCAGACTGTCATGATGGCTCCCGGACACCTGGATAACCTCCAAGTATATTGTCTTGGCTGAAGGTTTTCTTAACATGAAGCTATCTTTCCATTTCTCACGTTACCCCCCTCCCCCTCCTCTCCTGTTTGCCTTTCAGCCTCAATGAAAAGAATAGACTTGATAGAGCTCTTTGTAAAAACTTGTTTGAGCTCTGTTAAGACTTGAAAGAGCTTCATTTGAAGAGAAAGTCCCAAAAGTTCAAAACCATCATAAACTGTATTCGTGTAAGAATTAAATTAATACCAAGAATTTTACCTGGTTGTCGTATATAGCGATTACCACACTATTTTTAGCCATTCTTTATGTGTAATCTTATAAGTAAAAGCTACATTGGCATTAAGTATCCTAAATAGCGGAACTGGGTTTAAGAATTTTATGTCAAAACGTAACATTGGTGTTTATTTCTTAAATCATGTTTTTTTTTTGTGGATTAGAATAAACTTTCTTCTTTACAACGGCCTGATAGTCTCTTATAGAATAATCTGGAAATGGATTTTTTCCTTCATCTGATTCGCTTGGGGTTAATGGCCTGTGACTTCAGGAAAGTCATTAAGCCAGGGAGACCATTAGTGTCTCCCACTGGATAGGCGTTCTAAACTATAGAAGAAACTAAAAGAAAGTTGAATCCATGGAGACGTTTAGAGTCTAGAAAAGGATCAGTTTTGTAACCTAAAGAACAACAAAAAGTAACCTATATATACACCTAGCTCTACTAGAACTAAAATCATGCACTGTCAACCAAAACGTACGAGACTTATCATTGCAAATATGTAAAGAAATATATATATATATATATATATATATGTGTGTGTGTGTGTATATATATAATTTTATTTATTTCCCTATATAAGTCTAAAATTCAGCAACGATTGGTAATATTTCCTATCGTATTAATATTATGTTAATGATAATTATATTTTGGAAACTAAATCCAGATTTTGCCCACTAAACATCGTTCCTATGATTCCATTATCGAGATGCAGAATTTCGGTTGACATTTCATGAAGGTTTTAACAGTATCAGGTTCCATGTCAAATATTACTAATAACATGCTGTCTAGTGGCCGCTTCGGCCCAAGAGTGTGCTTCATAGAAATCTGAGGTAATCGAATTTTGGTCTTGGTTTTATTTGTCCTAGTGTTGAGAATGAAAAAGGAGGTGGAGAGAAGGAATATAGAGGGACGTGGGAGTGTGCTGCTGAGATGAATTTGGATGGAGGGAATGAAGAATATAATTACTCTTCACGTAAAGATCAAGGATGTGGAGTTCTGCTGCTATGGTGGTATCCCGGGAAATGACTGAACAGATAATGAGGTAATGGCTACTATAACGGGTTCGCTCTAGAGCAAATTTTTACTTTAAAGCGACTTAGTCACATGTAAAGATGCGTCTTCGGGTTCTGAATCATGGGGTAGCCCTTCAATGGAAATAGTCACTTTCAGGAGACTCTTACTCTTGAGGATTGGGTACACTCATTTTGCCCATTGATACCCGCTTGCTGGTGCTGCTGCCCCTCCCCCTCAGTCTGTGGGCGTTGTGTTATTCACACTTAAATTATTTGCCCACGCTATCGTCGTGACTAATTCCCAAGATGCCTACATGGATGTTGAGGCACTTTTAGAGCCCTTTGACATTGACAGTTTAAGGAGAATTTGAACTGATGCTGATTCATTTAACCTGCTATCATAGAATTTAGTTTCTGTTGTGTGTTTTGATCAAGCTTTTAGTTTTAATTGTCACATTCAGCATTGATGGTCTTTTGTATTTAATATTTAATGGTGACGAGCGCATAATTATGAAAATGGTCAAAACGATTTTCAAATATCAAAACTATATCCCCTCAAAAATGTCAGCATTTCATCGCTAAGCATTGAATTATAAAATTACATCATTACAAAAAACATTGAATTACTACACGAACAATACAAAAATTACTACAAGAACTACATTATTACATTGCAGAAACATTACATTAATAACATTACATTCGATCATTACTACAAAAAAATTACAAAGTTACAAAAAGTAAAACTTTACAGCAGCAGCACAACAACAACAACAACAACAGCGGCGACGAAGACTGTAAAACAAGACTTGGAGATGAGATACCATCACCAACACTCCCCACACCACCGCCCACACCACCGCCCACGCCCACACCACCGCACACGCCCACACCACCGCCCACACCACCTCCCACGCCCACACCACCGCCCACCACCGCCCACGCCCACACCACCGCCCACACCACCGCCCACACCACCGCCCACACCAACGCCCACGCCGACAGCCCACACCACCGCCCACACCCACACCACCGCCCACACCACCTCCCACGCCCACACCGCCCACACCCACAACACCGCCCACGCCCACACCACCGCCCACACCCACACCACCGCCCACACCCACACCACCGCCCACACCCACACCACCGCCCACACCCACACCACCGCCCACACCAACGCCCACACCACCGCCCACGCCCACAGCCCACACCACCGCCCACACCACCGCCCACGACCACACCACCGCCCACACCCACACCACCGCCCACACCACCGCCCACGACCACACCACCGGGGTTAAAGTATCGACTATTATTAGTGTACATATATGAAGATTTAATGACTCACGTGCAATCAATAGGTTTTAAACCTCAAAAAAAAAAAATCACCCAGCGGAAACAGACAATTATATAAAAACAAGAGCAAATTAACTTAAGTTGTGACATGGTCATAAAAAAAATACAAAAGCAATTAATTTTATGAACACAACGAGTTTAATGAACCCTATTAATTTTTTGACTTTTGAGTAATAGTGTGAAATAATTTAACGTCAAATTGGCAGTGAAATATGGCAGTAAAAATTGAAGCCTTAGGCTTCACTGGAAGAGCGTTTTTTTTTTCCAAGACCGAGAGAGAGGTGCTTATTATCCAAGTTATTAGTGCGTCCTCTTCCAGAATAGTATGTGTATTTTTCTCAGGTTAACGTTGCCACCAGCACACACACACACACACACACACTACCTACGTACCTTATACGAGAATTTGAAATTGATAAAATATCACGGACACCGATTACGTATACTGTATCCAATCCTCGTTGCCAATGCTCACTAGTAAGTATAAGAAAACCATACTCCGAAGTGGACACTAGGAAATACAGCTTATCCACACTACTGTAGCTCAAAGGTGAAATGCTCGGCTTGACACTGAAGCAGTAAATAGGCACCAATAGGTTATTCACTTGGGTATACCTGGAGAGGGTTTCGGGTCAACGCCCCCCGCGGCTCGGTCTAAGACCGGGCCTCGTGGTGGATCAGGGTCTGATCAACCAGGCTGTTATTTCTGGCCGCACGCAAACTGACGTGCGAACCACAGCCCGGCTGGTCAGGTACTGACTTTAGGTGCCTGTCCAGTGCCTCCTTGAAGACAGCCAGGGTTCTATTGGTAATCCCCCTTGCTTGGGGAAGGGACGAGTAAGAAAAAAGCTCATAAAATGTTAGCTAAGTTGAAATTGAAATACTTAATCCAAAAAATGGACGGGGGACAGGGAAATGACTCCAATTCCTCGAATCAAAGTGCTCTAAACTAGGATCGAAGATATGCTGTAAAGTGTATAACAGAGAGAGAGAGAGAGAGAGAGAGAGAGAGACACATCACTTCTCTAGTCTCATTATTTTTCCTCTTCATCTCCTATCTCCTCCAGCATCCACAGGCCAATTACGCCTGATCAGTGACTACCGCAAGCCCTGAGGCCGGCTCCACCGCATGACGCCCTCCCACAAGGGTTGCCTTCGCATATTAATCCTACCTACAATTCAACCTTACCGCCCAGATCATCAGCTGGCTGTTCTCTCAGAGGTCTGATGTATTCTCCTCGCACTTCGTCTCTGTTTCGTAAAGTGTCGCCCAAAGAATCGGCTTGGGTTTTCTGTTTTTTTAATCTTTTGAAGTAAAGTTCTCTAGAGCACTTGATGCTACTCACCTGAAAATAATAACTTGCTTTTATTGCTGCTATTGATATTGTTCGTAATATATCAGTTATGTTACTTTTATGGTTGATAGTATATCTTGATTTACTTTACCACACCGGCCGTTTATTATCATTATTAGTAATAGTAGTAGTAGTATTTGCATAAACATTTCGTTAAAATTAAACATTAAATCAAGGAATATAATTTACTGATTGTTGGCCTTTGCAAGAATGCAATTTAGAAGCAAGAAAAAGTCTGAGGAGGAATTACTAAAGAAAATGGTTATAACTATGACCATATTTTTTTTAAAGGGGTGGACCGGTAAGCCAGCGGAAGGCCTCAGTCAGATGACCGAAACCTCCAACGGCGGGTCATCATCTAAGACCCACGTCAGGAAACACTTGTCCCGCTTCCTGATGAACCTTGCCTAGTTACTAAAAGAATGTTATCAAATAGGTAGTGAAGCAAAACAAATCACAGCAGGTGAGATGTTAGAATGTGGCCAGAGAGGAAGAGCACCTCGCTGGGAGGTCGAAAATTTGATTTTGTAGGCTGTTGTGTGGTGGCGGTAACTGCGGTAATGGCGGACATCATGGGGTAAACTGTGGTCTCTGCTCGATGGCTTATTTAGCAGGATTAATGCCTGTCTGCTTCTCTCTCAAACACCAACACACACACACACACACACACTACTTACGTACATGCATGCATACATACTATATACATAGATTCTCTCGTCTTATAGTAGACACGGCCGAGCGGTTGGAAGCGGTGAATTATATCAAGAAAGAAGAAGGGTATTTTCTGCAACTTGTGCCCCGTTTTTTTTTAACGTAAATTTTCAGAAAATTTATTGGGAACAGCTATCAGTAAAATCATATTAAAAATTCCCTATGATTAGTTAAATAACTGAATGTAACGTGAATTTTGCATTAGCCAGAAATCCCCGTGCATTTATTTTTTGATGTAATGCTTGACTTCAGTTACTGAAGACAATTGATCCTAGTTTCATGAGTAAAGTTAGTTATATATAGATTAGGTTGGGTTATATCCACCTATTAAAGCGAATATTTAGAGAGTAGGCGACAGTGTTGAGTCAGCTAAACAGCGGCCATCCCTGAATCACCGACTGCCGCTCAAGATGTTGGTGAAGGGGTCCTGATCCACTGAAATGGAGTTATCTTCACTTTATATGAAGCCTGATTAACTACTATTCCCAAGGAGATGAATGACCCCTACGTGTTTGTTTTCCTCTTGAATATGATTTTTCACATTTAAGATAAAGTTGCAAAGTATATTTTATCGTAAAAAGCATATAACGATTGATGGACTGAACACATCGACTCCAGGCTGTGGGACTGATTACCCCAAACTCCTCCTCATCTTCCACCCCTTCTCTGTATTGGACTGAAGATGCCTAAACTAGTGACTTTAAAGAATTTGCTACATTACATTAAAATAGTGAAATATTATTTTTGACTTCGAACGGATGGAGAACTATATTTATATAAAGAACTTAAATAGTGGGGTTATTTAGCACAGAGTGGTGGAGGTTCGATCCTCCGTCCGCTAATACCGAAACAAACTCCGGCAGCCAGATTTTCCTATCGCTTTCGGATGGAGAAATGTTTGAGTGTCTGGAAGTGAAGGAAGGGGGAATGGGAAAGGGGGAAGGTCAACTGAATTAGTCCTCAACCCAATCCTTTTTCACATTTTACAATCCATAAATGGGACTAATATGTAAAATGACAAATTTTGCAATGTCATGAAATTTGAGTAAATGGGTTCGTACCAGAATATTGGGTTAGATTAGCTAAGAAAATGCTGTACTGCCTAGATATAAATTATGATTGGAAATCTCAAAACCTTTATCACTTTTACTGACTTGTCAAATTGTATCAGACCTCGATATTAACTGAAGAGGGTTTAGAGACGGGCAGTTAAGCTGGTGTCTGGATACAGATGGCGAACTGTAGACACAGAAGAGAAGGATGATGTGGAACTAGGTTTGAAAAAGTTGATCTATATAGAGTTGATCTATATAGAACGACATATTGTCCAAATAAAAGCTTTTGTGCAATATATTTTTCACATGTATTTTTTATTAAAGATTATTTAGAGGATAACTCGGAGCGATCAGCCTTCCAATCCTTAGTAGCCGGATACAAAATCTCATTCAAACCTTTAAGATATTAAGCAAATTCGTTACACTCAAACATAATAATTTAATTAAACTGTAAGGTGATTGATAATACGAAACAATGGCATTGATTACTGGAACAGAGCGAGTTCTGAAGATTTAGGTGAAAAAAAGTAATACCGGCCTTTAGAACCAAACTGGATAAACACTTTTTTTCAATATCGAAATCAACTAACTCACAATACAGTTTCAAAATATAGTCACTGGATCTCTTGGCATTGGTTCATTGATTATCCAGGATGACCCATTGACCTTAAACCACCACAATACTCTGGGTAATTTAAGTAGTAATAGCGGTGGTGGTAGTTAAAAGTTCAAGCTCAATTCCAAACTTCCATATTAAATATCTGCGCTGATTTCAGTGAAACAGTAATTCTTTTCTCAGTTTTTCTTCTCGGCAGTGTGCACGGAGGGAGCACACGGCAGTGTGCACGGAGGGAGCACACGGCAGTGTGCACGGAGGGAGCACACGGCAGTGTGCACGGAGGACCATCACGGCAGTGTGCACGGAGGGAGCACACGGCAGTGTGAGAGGAGCACACGGCAGTGTGCACGGAGGAGCACACGGCAGTGTGCACGGAGGAGCACGGCAGTGTGCACGGAGGAGCACACGGCAGTGTGCACGGAGGGAGCACACGGCAGTGTGCACGGAGGGAGCACACGGCAGTGTGCACGGAGGGAGCACACGGCAGTGTGCACGGAGGGAGCACGGCAGTGTGCCGGAGACACGGCAGTGTGCACGGAGGAGCACACGGCAGTGTGCACGGAGGAGCACACGGCAGTGTGCACGGAGGAGCACACGGCAGTGTGCACGGAGGGAGCACACGGCAGTGTGCACGGAGGAGCACACGGCAGTGTGCACGGAGGGCACACGGCAGTGTGCACGGAGGAGCACACGGCAGTGTGCACGGAGGAGCACACGGCAGTGTGCACGGAGGAACACGGCAGTGTGCACGGAGGAGCACACGGCAGTGTGCACGGAGGGAACACGGCAGTGTGCACGGAGGAGACACGGCAGTGTGCACGGAGGAGCACACGGCAGTGTGCACGGAGGAGCACACGGCAGTGTGCACGGAGGAGCACACGGCAGTGTGCACGGAGGAGCACACGGCAGTGTGCACGGAGGGAGCACACGGCAGTGTGCACGGAGGAGCACACGGCAGTGTGCACGGAGGGAGCACACGGCAGTGTGCACGGAGGAGCACACGGCAGTGTGCACGGAGGAGCACACGGCAGTGTGCACGGAGGAGCACACGGCAGTGTGCACGGAGGAGCACACGGCAGTGTGCACGGAGGGAGCACACGGCAGTGTGCACGGAGGAGCACACGGCAGTGTGCACGGAGGAGCACACGGCAGTGTGCACGGAGGAGCACACGGCAGTGTGCACGGAGGAGACACGGCAGTGTGCACGGAGGAGCACACGGCAGTGGCACGGAGGAGCACACGGCAGTGTGCACGGAGGAGCACACGGCAGTGTGCACGGAGGAACACGGCAGTGGCACGGAGGACACACGGCAGTGTGCACGGAGGAGCACACGGCAGTGAGCACGGAGGGAGCACACGGCAGTGAACACGGAGGAGCACACGGCAGTGTGCACGGAGGGAGCACACGGCAGTGTGCACGGAGGGAGCACACGGCAGTGTGCACGGAGGGAGCACACGGCAGTGAGCACGGAGGGAGCACACGGCAGTGTGCACGGAGGAGCACACGGCAGTGTGCACGGAGGAGCACACGGCAGTGTGCACGGAGGGAGCACACGGCAGTGTGCACGGAGGGAGCACACGGCAGTGAGCACGGAGGGAGCACACGGCAGTGAACACGGAGGGAGCACACGGCAGTGAGCACGGAGGGAGCACACGGCAGTGTGCACGGAGGGAGCACACGGCAGTGTGCACGGAGGGAGCACACGGCAGTGTGCACGGAGGGAGCACACGGCAGTGTGCACGGAGGGAGCACACGGCAGTGTGCACGGAGGGAGCACACGGCAGTGTGCACGGAGGGAGCACACGGCAGTGTGCACGGAGGGAGCACACGGCAGTGACCACGGAGGGAGCACACGGCAGTGAACACGGAGGAGCACACGGCAGTGAGCACGGAGGGAGCACACGACAGTGAACACGGAGGAGCACACGGCAGTGTGCACGGAGGGAGCACACGGCAGTGTGCACGGAGGGAGCACACGGCAGTGAGCACGGAGGGAGCACACGGCAGTGTGCACGGAGGGAGCACACGGCAGTGAACACGGAGGGAGCACACGGCAGTGAGCACGGAGGAGCACACGGCAGTGTGCACGGAGGAGCACACGGCAGTGAACACGGAGGAGCACACGGCAGTGAGCACGGAGGAGCACACGGCAGTGTGCACGGAGGAGCACACGGCAGTGAACACGGAGGAGCACACGGCAGTGAACACGGAGGGAGCACACGGCAGTGTGCACGGAGGAGCACAAGGCGTGGAAAGTCACTATCAATCTATCTATATATATATATATATATATATATATATATATATATATATATATATATATATATATATTATTTTTCATCATTGACTTGACAATAAACATTAGCTAATATAAGAGACAGCCAGACACAGAATGTAATGGGGTAAAGTAAGAGTTTCTTGATAAAGAACAATAGGGTACAATAGGGTACAATACCGTGACTGGAACAATATACAAATTACCCGCACAAAGGAAAAAAGATACTTATGAGGACGTTTCGCTCCGACTTGGACCATTTACAAGTAACAGTGTGACTTGTAAATGATCGAAGTAGGACCGAAACGTCGTCATAAGCATCTCTCTCATATGTACGTGTTGGATGTGTAATTTTTCTTGTTCTTGATTAAGGGAGAACAGGAGTTGTCTACACAGAGGGATTAGATGCCGATCCTTGGCCGTAATTGAACCCACGGTCGAGGTGGATCCTTTATAGGAAATACAGCAGGCTAATTAATTGTAAGTGATAATTTTTTGTCAATACAGTTTGTATTCCCATAATTGTGTAAGACTTCATTTTAATAAACCCGCATAGTTTTATTGTACGATATTTCCCCATTCCTCCCAGGACCCTTGAATAAGCGGCCGCGATGTTATAATATAAGATCTTTTGCTATCTATATTTCTCTCTCTCTCTCTCTCTCTCTCTCTCTCTCTCTCTCTCTGTCCTCTCTCTCTCTCTGTCTCTCTCTCAAATCTTCATTCCACTTCTTTTATCCCCTAGTGACTAGAGGAACTAGGGCCTAGTCCCTCTGAAATGAGCGAGGACTGAACTACCCCACACCTGGAGACAGGCTAATCACCGCCTTCTCCTCACGATACCTGCTACAGTATCACACGATGGTACTGTAAATTACTGTATGTGTGTGTTCTAGACCTCGGACGTCGCTCCCACACCTGATGCTTCTCCGGGGGAAAGGTAAGAAAGGAAGACAGGAACAAAGGGAGGGAGGGTGGAAAGGTTTGAGTGAGGCAGAAAAAATAGACACGGAAAGATGGGAGGCTAAAGAGGGGTGGATGGAGTATGAATGAAAAGGAGTGAATTTAGTGAGGGAGGGAGACAGAAATGGAGAGTAGTAAGTAAGGAACAAGGGAAATGCAGATAGCAGAAAACATCGCGGTTAAAAACGAAGCTATCAGCAAAAAGACGAAACTTCCGGCTACCTCAGCTTTTATCTGGATAATTGGTAATACTACTAAAGCAAAAGACACTCTTCCCCTCCGTGGTTACTACAGCCACACTGTCGCCATGAGAAGATGCGGAACAACATATGTCGTATCAAAACGACTACTGAGAATTAATAGAAGATGTAAGTGGATTGTATATATAAGACTACATCTACCACTAAAATGCTAATGTTCGTACTACAAATTGTTCTACCACCACTACTACTACTGCTACAAATTCTTCTATTGCTACTGCTCTAACTACTAGTACTTCAACTAGCATTACTACTACTACTACCACCACCACCACCACCACCACCTCAACCAAAACTGCTACTTCATACACTGCCCGTAAATACTGAACCTTGGGTGGTCCATGATCATCTGATCTTCGTGAGTCGGCAGAGAGCGATCGTGAGGGTTCCAGCATGCACAGCCAGTCACAGACAGCATTCTGTTTACTTCTGGGAGAGTTCGTAAACTATTATTGTCAGGATGCTAGGACCACCCCCCGCACTCTCTTGCTCTTTCTGTTTTTGTCTTCAGTTTCTCTCCTCCCTGTCTGTTGGGAACAAGACAGACGGCTTTTCTCTCTCTCTCACACACACACACACACATATATACATTATATATATATATATATATATATATATATATACATACATACATCTTCCTGCCTTCAGCACATGAGCCATTTTACCAAGGTATTGAAAATATATATCCAGGGCTATATACAGTGGTAATAAATCTCATTCTGTGATTAAATGTCAGAGAAGAGTTATATACTTAGGTTGTTTATAGTGTATAAGGTGCAAGACGTAATTTACATGTAGATATATTTGTGGTAGTCGAAAGAACATTAACAAATAAATAGCAAGGAAAGCCATCAAAATATTAGTTGTTTGGATAAATATACTTACATCTATTCTATTGTGATTTTATTATTTTGAAACTATTTCTGAATATAAATATGTATACTTATGTTTGCAACAAGTATGGTACAAACCTTGGTAATATATACCGAGAAATTGGTCGGTCACATGTGTTTGCTTACGTGTCTTTTTAAAACAAGTATAAAAGGCAGACTACTGTAGCTAGAACAGTTTCAAAAGGCCTCTACACCCCGAAGAGTAAAATTTCGATAATGTTTCGGTTCATCTTCAACCAATGCAAAGTTTCCTTACCGAGGTGTTGCTTCGGTAGTTTATCTAGCGTCTCTTATATCTGTAACAAAAAAAAAAAACTCGTAGAACAAGCTTTTGTAGGGACATCGTATCGCTCTTTGTTGATTATGGTCAACACTGAGACGAACATTAACTCTGAAAAAAATTTGTTTTGTAGCGTGTTATTTCTTCACTACCGTCGGCAACACGCTATGGATCCCTCTCTCGTATTGTTCCTATTCATCTCCGCACTCTTCTCTCACTTGCTCTCCCTACCCTTTTCTCGCTTGTTCTTTTTACCCTTTAATCGCTTGTTCTCCTTACCCTTCTCTCACTTGCTCTTCCTGTCGCTTTCCAGACATAATAAAAGGGCTCACACTTTTGTGAGATTTTGCCCAAGGATCCTTTATTAAGAATTAGACACATGGTCCCCGAAATTCTCGACTCTAAAGACGACTCCTCTCAGTCTTTGGAGAAATGTGAAGATTTTCATTAGTTTTTTTTTTCCTTTCATTTAAAATGGATATCAGATCAGAGTTGAAATTGGAGGATTCAAATTCTACTTTCACAGGAAACTTCAATGTCAGTTCAAAGTGTTTTCATTGATAAAATCTCTTGATTGACTTTTGAAAAAAAAAAGGTCGAAAAAGGATTAAGGCAGAATTATGAATACTTTACGGAAGTTTCTTCTAAGAGTTTGATCAAAATAAACTCCAATTAAAGTGAGTTCTTCTGTATTAGTGACTAGAGAAATGACAACAAACAGCCTTGATGCGAGGGAAGGTCTTTTGAAGCTGGTGAGGGGCTCTTGATCTTGGGAATTGGATATGTGCTCCAGTTCCATGAATTAAGCCTGAATACCTTCCATCCCCTTCCCCCCACATGCCCTGTATGATTATAATTGGCCCCGCGAAGTGGATCTTCACCTTGTATCAGATCTGATTACCTCCCAGTCCCCAGGTGCAGGATGACCCCAACGCATTTAGAGCTTCACACTGTAATAAATTATTACACAAAAATGAGAGGAAGAAAAGCAGACAACTATTTAAAAAAAAAAAAAATATTGCAATAGTCTTGTTTTAATATTCGTGGACACGTGATTTTAATGATTTATGAATACTAATGACTCCTAAATTAACTTAACGACTGTGTGAAGTTTCATTTTAGAATTATTACCCAGAACGTTTCTGTAATTGAAATTGTGAGTAAAACTTCGACAAGGTGTAGTAACTGACTCATAAAAGCAGTGGACACCGTCATGAACCACAACGTTTCACCCAGTGGATGGCTTTATTAAACACACATTTCACCCCCACAATGAGTTTTATCACGTTACTTGATAAAGCCAAATGTGTGGGCGAACCCTTGTTAATGAAGACGTTCACTAAATCTTAAGTCACCCCAAAAAAGCTACTTGTATCCCGAGCACTTTGGCTTCAAATTATTCAATATTTATTTTGTACTATAAAGTGCCGATGAAATTATATTTGAAGTGTTACGTTCTCTGCTCAAAAATAAGTATATATGAAAGGTCAATATGCACTTAGCGACAAACAAGCGTGACTGATAATATATTTCGACCTGGTATCTTTTTTCAGTAGAAGATATGATCTAGGTTAACCGTCGAAATATACATTCTATATCATCCTTGTTTGTCTCCATGTAAGCGTTGACTGTTGACTTGTGGACAAGTATTCATTGCACTTAGGAAAACACACACACACACACACACACACACACACACACACACACCAACCAACCATCCCATACCCCACCACCACATCCCATACCCCACCACCACATCCCATACCCCACCACCACATCCCATACCCCACCACCACATCCTATACCCCCTTTCCCTCCTCATTCTCAGCTTCCTCCTCCTCCTCCCTAACAGGGTCACCTGAACGTTGAGAAATTGATTCGACATACATACCAGATTCTCGCCTCCCTCATCCCCTTCATTCACCTCCTGGACAACCAGTAGGCAGGAGTTAGAGCGCGACATACTCTTGCGTATTATAGGGAAGATAAATCGTGAACCTGGCGATTACAGAGGGAGAGAAGGGGTGGGCGATTTATTGAGGTGGGGGGTGGATAGCGGATTTATCGCTTGGATGTAATTCGAGTAAATCTCTCTCTCTCTCTCTCTTCTCTCTCTCTCTCTCTCTCTCTCTCTCTCTCTCTCTCTCTCTCTCTCTCTCTCTCTCTCGTGTCCTGTAAATGACAGTTGAAACAATATCTTCAGGTATTTTATTATAATTCCTAATGTTTTGTATGATTTTGGTGCCCAGCATCCTGGTGGCAGCTCTGAGCACCTGTGCACAATGGTGCAAGCTCACCGCAAAACATGTATACGATGAAACACTCCAAGCTCATCACAATACCTGAGTGCAAAGGTACACTTGAAGCTCATCACGCCACAAAAATACACACAAATATGCACGCTTACGCTAGTCTAAATATCCGTAAGGCTCTGCATTACGGATATTTAGACTATCTTGTCGACCAGACCAGAGAAACATCTCCTTCCATAAAGTAAAGAACTTTAGCGTTTATATAACATCAAACACGTTTTCGAAGGCGAGTATAAAATATCTAATTAACTTTCCGAAGACAATGAGATCTTCCATCGGGAGTCTAAACAAGGAGTTCTGGATGTTACACGGCAGGTACAACTGGCCGGTCTTCCAATATCCTACACAGAGAGAAATGAGGGAGTGAGGGAACAGAGGCAATCTAGCAGGCTTCCTCTGAATTCCTGGAGGCCAACTCAATGCATGGATTCAAACGCAGATATGACAGAAATTAAGTGGGCAGTGAGTAAGCCAGACTAGTTAATCGAAGTGTGAAGGTGTGGCTGTAAATATCGAGATTAATTACTTACCTTACCCCCTAAGACATTAGATAAGTAAACTAAGAGAGAGAGAGAAAAAGAGAGAAAGAGAGAAAGAGAGAGAGAAAGAGAGAAAGAGAGAGAGAGAAAGAGAGAAAGAGAGAGAGAAAGAGAGAAAGAGAGAGAGAGAAAGAGAGAGAGAAAGAGAGAGAGAGAGAGAAAGAGAGAGAGAGAAAGAGAGAGAGAGAAAGAGAGAGAGAGAGAGAGAGAGATAAAGAGAAAGGGGGGGAGGTAGGTGGGTGGGTGAGAGGGGGGAGTTAGAGGTAGGGAGAGGAGCCAGGTGGTCAGGTCCTCTCTGAATACTTTATTGGTCACGCATGATCCCGTGCTGGCTAGCGTGGGCTAAATTTCGGTAGAAATACTTCCAGCGAATTACCTTTCTTAGTAGAGGCTAAACAAAATTACGTTCATTGATTATTAAACCAGGTAACATTTTCTGGTTTAAGTGTGGGGTGATATTTTTTTTATTAACGATTTTGAAAATCGAGTGACCCATTTCGAAACAAAAAGATGCAGCCGAGTATATATATATATATAATTTAGGTGAGCATGATTTTTTTAAGATACTGAGACAGTGAAGAGAGAGAGTCATTGGTAGAAGAAAATGTATCTCATCTAGACGATTCTTGCTACATAAAAGACACTGTTTTCTCTCTGCTGTTCTTCCTAGGTTTAAAAGCCGTCTTTGTGTTCTCTTTCTCTCTCATTTTCTGTTCTTCCTAGGTATAAAAGCCGTCTTTGTTTTCTTTTCTCTTATCTGCTTTTCTTCCTAGGTTTAAAAAGCCGTCTTCTCTCACCTTCACTGTTTTTCCTATGATGAAAATTCCTCTCACCTGGTTAGGTCTTTCCAAGAAGCAGCCAGCATCCTCTCTCATTTCATTCAATTCTTCAGCGTTGGTTAACCAGTGTTTGAAGCAACGTCTGCGCTGTTGGATGTAATCCGCCTGTCTATTTCGTTAATGGTGGACGATTATACGCAAAAAATCGGTTAATTTGGCAGGCTAGGGCAGCCTACCTGCAGGATATCCGTTGTCACTTCTGCAGGTCACCGCCTCCACGGCCAGGTCCCAGACCAGGCCTCAGAGTTGGTGGCCTGATCGCTTAAGGTATTTGTGCCCGCCGCCCGTACTCCAACGTATGCACGACAACCCACTTGATAATACATGTTAATGGGTAGGCAACACCGTCCTCTTTAATGCTGAAAATTATACATATTGAAAATGGTACAAAATACCGACAAGTCGATTATTAAGACACATGTGCAATAGTTGGGTATCTTTATTGATGAGACGTTTCGACTACACAGAAGGCTTCTTCAGTTTAACAGAGGCAGCAGGTGTAGTAGTGAAATAAAGATGGACTGATTACATCTTCACTACTACATCTGCTGCCTCTGTATTTGACTGAAGAAGCCTACTATGTAGGCGAAATGTTTCAAGAGTAAAGATTCCCAACTTCTGCACTTGTGTCGTCCTCTTCAGTACTGGCTGGAAGACCTCGGCCATGAAAATAATACCCGTGACGAGTCCAGGTCGAGCTCTGCACCCACGATCTCACCTCAGCCTCACGACGTCACCTGTGCCTGACCTTTGTTCTTGACCCTTGTGCATGGCCCATTTACTCGACCTGGCTGGTATGACCTACTTTTCAGTAATCTAGTCACCCAGGTTCCTGTCTGATACTCCTGATTTTCCACAGTTCCTGGACTAGCGTGGAGAACTGTGGTTCTCCATGCTACATACATACATGCATGCATGCATGCATGCATGCATGCATACATACATACATACATACATACATACATACATTCATACATTCCGTATAACTGATATTTCTGGTTCTCTCTTCTATCTAGTTCTCGATTATGTTTGTAATGGGTTTCGTGTTTCTTTAAACTGACCTCGTTCTGAGAGAGAAGGGGGGGAGAGAATGGGTGAATGAGACAGAATGAGATAAGAGAAAATGAAAGAGTGAGAGTGAATGAGAGAAAGAATGAGGTTGTGGGAGAAAAAAATGAAAGAATGGGAGAATGAGAAAGTGAGAGAAAAAATGGAGAGGGAGGGGGGAGAGAGGGAGAGGGAAATTGAAAATTAATGAATGAATGAGTGATTTTTCTGACCATCAAAGTTTACTGGAAGCTCCGCTCGTTCTTTTATCCACTCCATGAAGATATTTTTTTATTTGATCTTGTTTCTTGTACAAGAAAAACAGTATAATATTGACTTAAAGCTTTCTCTTTCTTGCCACTTTGCGAAGTGACGTTTACTTTGGATTTATTTCCGCCTCTGTTTTTCCTATTTTCCATTTCTCTCCTTCCATTTGCCCACTTGCTTCTATCCACATTTTTTTTTTAATTTTCGCTCTTTTTTCTTTTATTTTCTGTTCTCTGTTTAACCAAAACTCCTCAGTCTAAAAATGGAAAGATTATTTATTATTAATTATTATTATTAGTAGTAGTAGTAGTAGTAATAGTAGTAGTAACCCTGGTTAATGGGAAGGGAAGACTGCTCACGTTCCATGGATCAATAGACCAAGAATATCCTGGTCCTCCCCCTTTTTCCTTCCCCTCTCTTTCCTTACCCTCTTTCCTCCCTCTGTCCATCTCTCCCTCGCTCTGCACCCTTTCTCTCTTTCTCACATTACCATATGAGCAATTCGAATCGATTGGGAAAACAATTTCAGCCATCTGTGATATTATTAAATGGTGTCAGGTACCCGAGGGTACCTGACACCACTGACAATAGTAGTTATAGTAAATGGGGTTTCTGTTCCCAGTACCACCAGCTGCCAGATGGGTTTCCACCACCTGCGGCATCAGCTAATTGGAGGATTTCTTGCACTAACACCAGCTGCAAGGAGTCTCTCCCACCTGTGACAACAGCTGCTTGGTGCATTTTTGCAGATGGAAATCTATTTGTTTAGGCGTTTTTCCTGTGAGAGATTTTATTTAGTTATTGTTAAATCCTGGTTAAGTGTTGGGATTTAATACCAACAGCTGTGAAATAACTCATAGGTTTAAGAAAAAATAATTGAAAATCATACGTAACCTAAACTGTAATGTTTCGTGAATGAATTCATGGCTGTATTACCAACTCATTACAACTGTAACCAGATCAAGAATCAGCAAGTAGTTCATTACAGCTGTAACTTGATTAGCTACCATTACATTGATGTCATGGACCCCCTTACATGTTTGCTCTGGACTCCTTTATGTGGTTCTAGTGTTTTGGCTACCCCCCTACAGGATGGGTGTGGGGTGCACGATAAAGCTATTAAAATACACATGTGCAGTCAAGAAACGTTTCGCACACGAAGCAGTCATTTATGGCGAAACGTTCCTCCATAAAATATCCTAACATTGCACTTGTCTTAATTCACAATTGTTGGTAAATTCTTTAGCAGGTGAAATAGTGTTAAAAAAGTCTTTTTTTTTTTTTTTGTAAAATTGCCTTTCCATTACCTGTAAGCTCCAAGAAGCAATGCCCCAACTGCTAACCGACTCGTGTGGAAATTTTGACGCAGTTCCTATTGGATCCAGAGGCTTATTGCCGAGGGCAATGAAGGAAAAAATACCGATGAAAAAACAAGCTTTTATTGTGATGTCTTTTTTGTCCTGCTGAGAGCGAATCGTTGCCCCAATAATATCTCGTTCTGCACGAGGACTTCATTTATTATTATGCTATTGTTAATATAGACTACGTAGATGACTTGTCAAAATGAAAATTCACTTATTGATAAAAAATTAATATTGTCTCAGCTTCCACTGCTCAGGTAAAAAGTCTGATAAAGAAGTGTTGAAGCGTAAAGAATAAAGCATGACTGAAGTACAGTTGGAAAGTACATACTAGTCTTCTCTCTTTTCTTGCTTCTGGTGACGGGTACAGGAGTTCAAGAGTCAGGTACAAGACGTTCAATGCAGAGGAGGGAGGGAGAGAGAGGGAGGTTTCCTACTTGTATGTTTCAGAACAATAAAAATGCTTTGAAATGAGCTGCTGTAGGTAACAGCTCTTAGCTTGTCAATAAAGTTAGGAACCCTTAACTTGTAAATAGCCTGTCAATAAAGCTAGGGATCCTTAACCTAACCTTGTCACGAGAGAGAGAGAGAGAGAGAGAGAGAGAGAGAGAGAGAGAGAGATAGCTGTTATCTTACAAGTTTCACTTAGGAGTGAGCGAAACTCAGTGCTAAACAAAAGGCTATTCTTAATTATCTGTCTTCATAATTTGATGCTTCTCTCAATTTTTGAGTTTGTGATGGTGACTAAGAAGGCTGATGTGACAGTAGCGATGTTATATGTTGAGAGAAGTTTGGTAACTTTTATAGTAATAAGCTGCACTTTATTTTTTGGTGAAGGGATCTTGATTCATCCGATTTAGTATAGGGTTGCTCCAGTTCCTTAAATCAAGAACCCTTCACCAAAAAATAAAGTGCAGCTTCTTACTATAAAATTTACCAAACCTCTCTCAACTAATGTATGTAGTCACCATACATACATACATATATATATATATATATATATATATATATATATATAATATGTATGTGTGTATACATACACAAAATCACTCGCTAGCATGATCAAGAAGCACAAGAACTCGTGCACACAAACTGTACACACAGGAGTACACACAGACTGACACGCACACACATAAATACACCCTTCTCTCTCCCACGACACCACCACAAAACATTATTACACCTCGCCTGTGTCACGCACACGGGCTGCAACACACGGGCTGCAACACACGACTGCAACACGCACACAAAACAACAAGATATCGTACACACGACTGACGGCACGGGCCACAAATTACAATTATCACGTCAACATGTATGTTTATGAATGTGTATATTATATTATATATATATATATATATATATATATATATATATATATATATATATATATATATATATATATATATAAGCGCCTTCTTAATAATGTAAGAAGTCACAAGAGCGCATGGAATTTCACTATTACTGTGATTATAATATTTTTCATGCGCACAATAAAAATATACTTGACTTGCCATACGCTCATGGTATGTGTACACAACCATGTACACGCATGCTGCCGACCACACACGCACGGCACCTAAGGAAATGTATAATTACATTGACACGAGGCGAATGACACCAGCCCGTGGTGCTTACATGATGAGTCACAGTTATGTACACATGCACAGAAGCGTTTTAGTGCACATGACACGTGTTTATACACACATACACACACACCTTCTCTCACTCCATTACTCACGTGCCTGGTTTCCTGAGCCCAGAAAACCCGTGAAAACGATATGATTCGCGTGTAACACGCACATGACACGCAAGTGAGATGCACACACACTCGCAGTAAAGCGAACTTCCATGAACACGCACACGTGTATATATATTCATCCCCGTCAGTTGTGTGTATATAAGAAACCGTGCAGGTTTCTAGAGTATATTTAGCGAGTGGTTGAATGAAGAAGCAAGTATCCAGGGCAAAAACAACTCCTGTCCTCTCACAACTCCTTTGTTGTAGCTTATTAGGCCCTGAAAATTCTGATAATTGCTCCCACTATAGCACGATATATCTAGTTAAATCCTGTGCTTGCAAAGTGCTTGTCTAGCTAGTTCTTGAATGACTGTTTTGACATCGCGTTTACAACGCTAGTGGGAAATTTATTCCATTCTGCTATAATTCTTTTTGCAGAAAACAAAAAACTGTGCACATTCATGATACAGCTTCCGCGCAATTTCATTCCATTATTGCAAATTATGGACTCGTTCTGAGCTTTTAAATAGTTCTTCGTATCCTAGTGTATCACAGCCAGTCATTAAGGTTTGAATAAGACCCCTTGTAGTCTCCGTTTCCGTAGAGATAAAGGTTAAATGTTTCCAGTCTTTCTTCATTAGGTTTGTTTTTGGGTGCTGGTCAGTTTGGTTGCTCTTCTCTCTACCCTTTATAGCATAACTTCGTCTTGTACTTAATTTTGGATACCGAAACTGGACGGTATATTAAAAAATGCTGCCTAACAGTTGAATTACAATGTCAATATTGTTCCTGGCGATTAATGTTCCAAGTTTCTAGTTATGAAACATAAAATTTTGGTAGCTTTGCTGATCGCATATAGGCATTGCTTGGCCAAAACAATCAGTGTAAATTATTAAAGGTAGATAACCGAGGATTTCATGCCTGTCACGACCTGCTAGTTGAGTCGAGACTTTCCTATAAAAAAAGTGTGATGGGTTACAGTTAATGATCATTACAGACTTCCCAAGGATTCTTATTGCTGGGGCATAATAAACTCTGTGGCGCAGTGGCTAAGACGTTGGTCTGGTAGTCTCAGACCTGGGGCTGGAATCTCGTCACACGAACACTGCCAAATTTCGAGAGCAGCTGTGATATGGCCCCTGAGGCCAGGAGCCAATAATGCCGGCGATTGTAAATCAGGAGGGGCCAGGAGCTGTGATGATTTCATTCGCAAACACATCTAGGTGACCGCACGAATGCACGCACGCATGTGTGTAGCGAGTGGGGTCTCATCCCTTGGCTCCCCTGTAAACACGAATAGTTAATTAAGCTAATCACATGCACCATCCCCACTCATTATTAAATAAACGCACAGCACCACGACACAAACCTGGAAGTCTTTGCATGACACAAAATGCATTTAAATCGTCTTACCAACACGGACCCAGGAAACTACGGCCATTAAACTTACCACACTGGTTGGCCTGACCTTCCTAAAACAACATTAGTGATCCTAAGCACTCTGGCCAAACTTTCACCATAAATATGAAAGGTGTTAGAAAGTTTAGCAATATAATTATAATTTAATTTATTCCTTGGTTTAAAATATTCTTAAGAGCCTTCCTAAGCCAATTATATTCCTTAATTTTGCATGTACTTTTCTGATCTTTAATTATTCATGTATAAAATTATCAGTATCTCTTGAACTTCTTTTCATTCAAGTCTGAAAAAGTTCCTTTGTCTTGTATATTTTGTTAGTGTTAGTGTAAAATAAAATTAGATACATTAGCAAATTTTGCTTTATGAAAAAGAGCGAGTGTTGTATCTCTTAAAACTGTGTATGTAGTCATGAGTACTTGAGAGGCTGTGGGCAGTTGAAAATCAGCTCTCGTCCCCACATGTGAGGGAGTACAACTAGGTGAGTAGGCAAAAACTTGGCTCAGTTGTAAACTTTGTAACAACAAAAATATCTCTTAGATACCAGGAAGGTTTTTCATTCACATCTTACACTGAACACAAGCTAATCTTCCAGCATGAAGCACCAGTTTACGGTGGAGCCTGCACCTAGTCAGATCGTCCTGGAACTCAGGGAAGTTTAAAGATTTGCAGTCAAACTAGTCCCAGAGCAGAGAGCATAAGCTATGATACACAAACTACACAAATCTAGGCCAGACTTTTATATTGCACTCTAGACCTTCCATTCCCTCCGTGAATCCGAAATGCCGAAATCCTCCGCTTATTAACAATTGGCAGATAGAAAGCAACTCCCAGAAGAAAATGCAACAAAAGAGACTGGCACAAAGAGAAGATGCCAGCCTCTTCTTTCATACCTCTACCAAAAGCCGCGACCCAGGATGCCCAGAGGCGCAGGTGTCAGAGGCTGAATGCCGCTACCCTCGGTAATGATAAGTAAACAAACCCTGGTTCCCTCTCCTCACTCACTCACTTCCCACTACGGCTTGTATACCATCCAACGTGTCCTTGAATTTTTCCCTGTACTGCTTAATTTGTATTTTGTTTTAGCGTTTTGGTAGCGATATGGTGGCCGAGTAGCAGTTTCCAGCCATTAGTTATTGCAGATATGATGATAATATATTTGGGAAAAATGTCGCTCTTCCACATAGCCCTGTTTGGCACTGCCGAAGGAAAACACGGGATGGGTAACAGACACTATTCACACCTAAGGAGAGAGATGCACATACATCCTGCTCCCCATTATTTTGCCTCCCTGTTTACTTCTGGTTACTCCGTTCCTTCCAGTGCGTGGGGGTTATATTTGCCCTTGGGTCAAGTGCATTCACTATATCTTCCGCTCGAACTCCCAAATATACTCTGGGTTGGCTTTTGCGCCCACGAGCGCTTTTTCTCCCTGTGCTACGAAGCGTTGTCCTGCAAACGTTTCTCGGCTCTTGCAGGAAAATCTACTATGGCTGAGAGCTCTGGCAAAGCGGCTCATACTGAAAAACCAGAGCGTCGGGGAGGCTCTTTTTTTTTAAAGTAAAATAAAAATAGTTTTTAAAAGCAAGAGAAAATTGTTTTTGAAAAAAACGCCTGAATGAAGGAAAAGGAAATGAAGGAAAGTTAATGGTGAAAAAATATCTGAAGCAGGAGTGATGGAAAGGAAGTATTTCCGCATAATTTAAAGAGAGAGAGAGAACACGAGTTATACTGGGGCTGTATGTCCCTGTAGTTCTGAGGATGCCTCGGAAGAGGAGCACAGCAGAAGAGGAGAGAAATAATCCAGTCTACGTAAGGGCTCAGTATATGCATACCAGTCTTCCTGAAGGTAATCCAGTGGGAAAGACAACTGGAAAGACAACTGAAGACATAATGCAATAACTAGCACGCAAGTGATGGAAGGTAAAGTTTAATTCGTACCTATGCAGGAGGAAAAGATTGAGGAAAGGAAGATGCGAGAGGCTGTGGTACAGACATGGATACAGAAAGGCACAGACAATATGCACCAGAGGGTGGAATAAATACGGAGACAAATTCATCAAAGACAAAAAGAAAAGCAAGTATAGCATGAAAAAAGTGAAGGTGAGAAAATAGAGAATAACAGAATGAGAAATTCTGAATCAGAATTTCAACATAGCACATTAGACAGAAGCTAATAGTAAATGTCCAAATGATAATTCTTGAGTAGGAGGAAGTGCTGAGAAGTAAAGAAAAAAGCAGGACTACACAAGAATTTCCCTAAGGTATTCACTGAGGAAACTAATGTCGGAAAGTGGGAGAGAATGGGTAAAGGAGTGGATACTAAATAATGTCAACATTAAACGAATAAAATACTTCAAAAGCAATGTCACCTTAAAAGGAAGGGGTCTCCTTGGACACTGAGAAGTGGGAACAACTTCATTCAATCTCAGTGAATTACTAAATTTCTAAATCAAAACTTCATTCTTACTCCATTCATTCCCGGTATTTAATTTAAATTATTTCCTTTTCCCAGCTCACAGCTTCTTACCAGTATGCAAGTTCGTTCATTTCTTGGGCGTAAGTAACTTCATTAAGCAAGAGTACGGAACTATATTCATTAATTCCAACAATATACTTTTCCAGTAACTTCATTTACCCCCGGTATGTAACCATTTCCAGTATATAATATCGTTCACTCCCAGTACGTAATCCCAGGAACGTACTAAATCATAATTGTCATGCAACGAAAACGAGCATTTAAATAGGGACTAGAACCAGTCAAGTGAATAGAACATAGGAATAAGTAACAGATAATAACGTAATTAATAAGTCTGTATTCATTTCAAATGAGTACCAGCTTTTCGAGAAGAAATTTGATGGTGTAGCTAGGACCTGAGCCGCTGTCACTCGCCATGACCGCGCCACTCACCATGATTGGATCTTTACCTGCCTTTGAGGCAACACTTCAATTAGCAGGATGCCCCTCACTTGTAACCCTGGCTAAGGTAAAAAAAAAATAGGGGCTCTGCCTCGAGTTTGATTTTAGGATTTTTAGCTTTTACGTCGTGTCTGTCTGTGTGTGTGTGTGTGTGTGTGTGTGTGTGTGTGTGTGTGTGTGTGTGTGTGTGTGTGTGTCTCTCTCTCTCTCTCTCTCTCTCTCTCTCTCTCTCTCTCTCTCTCTCTCTCTCTCTCTCTCTCTCTCTCTCTCTCTCTCTCTCTCTCTCTCTCTCTCTCTCAAATGGGACGCGGAAAACGATGTAATGTTCAATGAGGACAAATTTCAGTTATTCCGGTATGGAAAACTTGAGGAAATAATAGCTAGAACTGAGTATGAAATTTAACCAAACAAAAGAACAAAAAAAAAAACAATGTGAAGTACTTGGGAGTGATAATGTCAGAGGATTTCACCTTCAAGGATCACAACAATGTCACTATCACATCTGCGAGAAAAAATGATAGGATGGATAATGAGAAGTTTCAGAACACGGGATAAATTGTAAATGATCCTCTTTGTCACTTTTTCTCTCTCGTCTAAAATACTGCCCTGGTCAAGGCAGGCGAAAATGTAGATCTAGATAATGCGCAGGAAACCTTTACTGTATGCATTAGTTCAGTCGAGCACCTTAATGGAAATGTTTGAAGTCCTTTTACCTGTACTTCCTGGAACACAGGCGAGAAAGATGCCTCATAATCTTCACCTGGAAAATCCTAGAGGGACTGGTCCCATATTTGCACACAGAAATTACTCCCTGTGAAAGCATTAGACAAGGCAGACGGTGCAATATACCCCAACGAAAAGCCTGTGTACCATAAGTACACTAATAAGAGAGAACAATAAATGTCCGGGGACCAAAACTGTTTAACAGCCTCCCATTAGACCAATAGTCTCCCGGTTGTCTTCAAGAGAAAACGGTACAGTCAGTATCCGATCAGCCAGATTGTGGTTCATATGTTGAATTACGTGCGGTCAGCAGTAACAGCCTCGTCCATCAGGCCTTAATCCACCGGGAGGCCTGGTCGATGACCAGACCGAGCGGACGTTGACCCCCGGAACCACCTCCAGGTAGATGGACGGTGATAGTGAGAGATGAAAGTAGGCAGTGTAGTAGGTGAGGGGGGTGTAGAGTAAGGGACGGGCGATATTTTGGGGCAGAGTAGGGAAAGGTTTGGGAGCTTCATTTGTCACATAGCAGAGGTTAGGATGGCGTGTGGTGTTACAGTGTCGAGAGGAAACTTATTGGCTCTTGGCGTGCTCTGCCAGGAGTATTTTCCTTAAGAAGGTCTCGAGAGGTCGGTCTCCATCTTCTGTGAATGTGAGAGAGGAATTCGACAATAGTTTTCAAGATTAACAAAGAAGATTCGTTAAACTTTAAGTGCTCTATTCCATAAGGGTAGTGATGAAATAATAAAAAATATTTTTTCTTCATAAACAAAAACTAATTATAATTAATAATTGCTGAAAAAACTGTAGGGTATTTATCATATAAAAAGGGAAATAACTACAAGAGGAAAGAAAAGGTTCGGGAGTACACATTACACAGACTTAAGAGACAGAGCAAACGCAAAATAAATAAATGTAAGAGCTACAAATTCAGGTAAACAAAACACACATTTCAGGACAGTTTACACGACATTTTCGAGTATGCAGAGCCAGCACCGAACCCTCGCCTAAAGAAACTAAATGTAGTAAAAAGGCTTGCCACCAGATTGATGCCGGAGCTGAAATACTCGAGTTACGAGGAGATAAAAAGAGAGGCTGAATCTTACATGGCCTGGAGACACGAGTAGCAGAGGAGCTATTCAGACTAGGGAATCACTATTATTATAGGAGCTCATTGGCTGAGTGAGTCTGGACACTAATGTTTAGTTACTTGGTAATTAAATGGCTTGATGTGGCGTGAGTTGTTAACTCAGTATAAATGGGATGACTTATTTTTAAGATGAACTTGCTGTTAATCGCTTAACAAACATAAAACTACACACTAAAATAAATAAATATTTTTTGACAGCCTAATTTAAAAGCCTCACTTAACCTAATGTAACGAAAAAAATTTATTCAAATTCTACAAAATATAGATCAGTTTAAATTTTGTTAAAATAAATTATGTATATTTTTTAGTTATGCTCAGTCATTATCGCCGATTTATAACATAAATTTTCACACTGCTTATTAGGCAGAAAAAGACCCTTTGCTTCTTAGGCCTAGATTATGGGTTTTGTCGGTAGCAGCAGCAGCAGCAGTAACAGCAGTAGTAGCTACAGTAACAGCAGCAGCAGCAGCAGCAGCAGCAGCATAGGCCAGCGAGAACAGTGAAGGTGCCAGAAGACTTGAGAGCCAGGCACCATTACCACCAGACTCAGCATTAACGTCGTGTTTACGAGGAGAGAGCTTGGCTGCTACACAGCCTGGAATTGCCAACACCAACAGTTAGGTTAACCCAAGTGTTGCCTTCAATCACATCTAAAGTAGAAGTTGGCCAACGCCGATGGCACATTTGACAATTCAAATTGTGGTAAAACCTCTGAGGTTGCCGCTGTGAGGTTGCCGCTGTGAGGTTGCCGCTGTGAGGTTGCCGCTGTGAGGTTGCCGCTGTGAGGTTGCCGCTGTGAGGTTGCCGCTGTGAGGTTGCCGCTGTGAGGTTGCCGCTGTGAGGTTGCCGCTGTGAGGTTGCCGCTGTGAGGTTGCCGGTCCTCTTCTCTTCATTATCTCCACCATCCTCTTTTTTAACTCTTCTACCACCTCTTTTATTGCATATTTACTGAATTATTAAATACAAATGAAACCCCTAATCTATAAAGCGAGTCAGGAGCTAGAGCCTCCGTGTTGGCCCAGGAGCCTGAGCTCATCCATCACCTGCTCCATTCCATCTGCCTTCCATTCCCTGCCAACTCCTTCCCTTACCTTCAATTACTCATACTCATCCATCCACTAACCTTCCACTGAGCCTTGACCTGACTAAACGCCACCCCTCCGGGTGGCCGAGCGGGGTGGGGCGGGGGAGGATGTCGGCGACGTCCCTGGGAAGACCCTTTTGGAAAGACCCTACAGGGAAGACCCTTTTGGAAAGACCCTACAGGGAAGACCTTTTTGGAAAGACCCTACAGGGAAGACCCTTTTGGAAAGACCCTACAGGAAGACCCTTTTGGAAAGACCCTACAGGGAAGACCCTTTTGGAAAGACCCTACAGGAAGACCCTTTTGGAAAGACCCTACAGGGAAGACCCTTTGGAAAGACCCTACAGGGAAGACCCTTTTGGAAAGACCCTACAGGAAGACCCTTTGGAAAGACCCTACAGGGAAGACCCTTTTGGAAAGACCCTACAGGGAAGACCCTTTTGGAAAGACCCTACAGGGAAGACCCTTTTGGAAAGACCCTACAGGAAGACCCTTTGGAAAGACCCTACAGGGAAGACCCTTTGGAAAGACCCTACAGGGAAGACCCTTTTGGAAAGACCCTACAGGGAAGACCCTTTTGGAAAGACCCTACAGGGAAGACCCTTTTGGAAAGACCCTACAGGGAAGACCCTTTTGGAAAGACCCTACAGGGAAGACCCTTTTGGAAAGACCCTACAGGGAAGACCCTTTTGGAAAGACCCTACAGGGAAGACCCTTTTGGAAAGACCCTACAGGGAAGACCCTTTTGGAAAGACCCTACAGGGAAGACCCTTTTGGAAAGACCCTACAGGGAAGACCCTTTTGGAAAGACCCTACAGGGAAGACCCTTTGGAAAGACCCTACAGGGAAGACCCTTTTGGAAAGACCCTACAGGGAAGACCCTTTGGAAAGACCCTACAGGGAAGAGCCTTTTGGAAAGACCCTACAGGGAAGAGCCTTTTGGAAAGACCCTACAGGGAAGAGCCTTTTGGAAAGACCCTACAGGGAAGAGCCTTTTGGAAAGACCCTACAGGGAAGAGCCTTTTGGAAAGACCCTACAGGGAAGAGCCTTTGGAAAGACCCTACAGGAAGACCCTTTTGGAAAGACCCTACAGGGAAGACCCTTTTGGAAAGACCCTACAGGGAAGACCCTTTTGGAAAGACCCTACAGGAAGACCCTTTTGGAAAGACCCTACAGGAAGACCCTTTTGGAAAGACCCTACAGGGAAGACCCTTTTGGAAAGACCCTACAGGGAAGACCCTTTTGGAAAGACCCTACAGGGAAGACCCTTTTGGAAAGACCCTACAGGGAAGACCCTTTTGGAAAGACCCTACAGGGAAGACCCTTTTGGAAAGACCCTACAGGGAAGACCCTTTTGGAAAGACCCTACAGGGAAGACCCTTTTGGAAAGACCCTACAGGGAAGACCCTTTTGGAAAGACCCTACAGGGAAGACCCTTTTGGAAAGACCCTACGGGGAAGACCCTTTGGAAAGACCCTACAGGGAAGACCCTTTGGAAAGACCCTACAGGAAGACCCTTTGGAAAGACCCTACAGGGAAGACCCTTTTGGAAAGACCCTACAGGGAAGACCCCTTTGGAAAGACCCTACAGGGAAGACCCCTTTGGAAAGACCCTACAGGGAAGACCCCTTTGGAAAGACCCTACAGGGAAGACCCTTTTGGAAAGACCCTACAGGGAAGACCTCTATCGTATTACAATAGAAAATGAACTTTAACAGATTAAAAATAAGTCAGTGCATTATTATTATTTTATCGTTATTATATTTATCGTTATTATATCGTTATTACATTGTCATTATTTATCATTATTTTATTATTTTATCGTTATTATTAGTAGTAATAATAGCAGAGAAACAGTAGTAGTAGTAGTAGTAGCAGCAGCAGCACTATTATCATTAGGGAAGCACTAAATCCGTAAGGGTTATACAGTATTTGAGAAATGGGAGGTAATTAGGTTCCATCCCCGAGGAAGGAGAGAGTAGTTTGTGAAAACCTATGGGGAATTAAATACAATATTCCAATAAATTTAATATCTGAGAATACTAATGGAGAGAAGAAAATACCGGAATCGAGTAATGCTCAACTGGGACCAAATATTCTTAACTTTTTTTTTGTACTCTTTACGTTTGTCAGAAAGAGCGCTTCGATTTAGTACTGTTTAACTAGTACTTAATACTATTAAACTAGGATCTAGTAACACTAAACTTGAATCTAGTACCGCTAAACGACTATACAATATTCTTAAAGGTAGAATGCTGGCTGAAAACACACAAATGCAGGATTAAACGTATGCACAAACACAGGAAGTGAATTTGAACCTATAACAGTACTGACGACATGGGTTCCAATCCACGTTGCCGGCAAAGAGGAGTGAGATCAAGGTCCCTTGATAGTATTCCCGTTGACTGTTCGCTGCTCAAAGGTGATGACCTATGTCTGCCATGGTGGGGCCACAGCATATATTGGGAAAACATTATATTGAACTTGAGGTGCAAAGTAGGTGGGAGAGACTGAATGAATATATGTACCGTATGTATGATGTATGCCCACGCGCATGCGCACCCAAAAAAAAAAAACAGACACAGGAAGACTGAAGTATAAACAAAAAGCACGGAGGACGGGGAAGGACGGGAAGGGCTGATAAAAAAGAAAAAAATGAGGAAGAGCTGGGTACACCGGGAAAATGTGGACCTCGATAAAAGACACCTGGAAAATTCCTGCTCTCGTTTCAAGGAGCATTCACATGTTTCCAAGATTACTGTGTTTTTTTTCCTAAACGTACAATGGAAGTACACCTGGTTGCCTTATAAAACTTTCCTCTGCTTTTTATTTTTTTCTATTATTTATGGATTCGAGTGACGCGTTGCCGACAATCTTGAAGAAAAGCACGTCTAAGAAAAAGCTTTCATTGGAAAAACATTTCGGTTCATTAGAGGCTAATGAATTCATTTTTAAAGTTCTGCATAGAACGAAACGTTGTCCCAATAAAAGCTTGTTTTACGATGTCTCTCTCTCTGTAAAATGTTTCTATTTTTCATAGCAACATTTCCTATTGATTTCTCAATAGGATCTCAATGGATCTCTAGGACCCATGTCTGTGTGTGTCTGTAGATTCTGTTGTCTGTAATTGTGAATTATGGAGCTTCTGCGTTTGTGGGATCTGATTCTCCTACCTGTGTATCGCTGAGAGGTCGGAAGGACTATGGGGGTGAAGTGATAAAGTACGAAATACCGAGAGGAATCAACGGGGATAAATAGGGACAGATTGTTTGAGAGAAGGGTAACAAGAACACGAGGGCACAGCTGGAAGTAGAAAACTCAGATTTAGTCATAGGGATGTTAGAAAGTATTTATTCAGCCTTTAGACATATTCATCTGTGTATGTGGATTCTGATGCCTATGTATTTGTTTATTTTCAAACTATTTCCTCTTCCCTCCTCATCTCTCCTTCTGTGTGTCTACACCACTGTATTTTTTTTTTACCCTTTTCTCTTTCTGTTTTCCTCCTATATTATTCTGCCTATGTTTTCACTCCGATCATTCATTTAGTCATTCTTTTCATCACTCTTTCCTATTTTGGTTTCTGTCGCGTTTCTTCCTTTTTGTAGACCCAGCAACTTATGTATCATGTATCAAGCAAACAGACAATGATAACTCACAAAAACCTTGAATAATCGAAGCTGCTCGCTGAATGACCTTCAGAGTATAACCGAATCAAGCGTATTCTGGGGTTCGACTCTATATCCAAAGGAAAAAAGGACCTAAGGGTATGCAGAGACTGAATGGAACCCTTAGATCAACAGTCATGTGAAGAAAACTGCGAGATTCGTAGATGTGTTACAAAGCTCGTTCCAAAACCATGAGAGCATAAATGTGATGATAGATCTAGCATTCTTAATTCATTCTCACAAATCACACACAAGAATATTTGAGCTCAGCCTCAAACTGCCCAAGAAATTCTTTGTTGACATGCAGCATCCATTTGTTTATTTCCATATTTGTGACAAAATATGAAGTTTATTTATGATTTATTATGTTGCTGTAAGTACTGGCTCAGGGATTTCTGTCACCATGTTAGGCGGCTGCTGTAGTCGTCTCAGTATTTCCTAATTTACAAACAGCGGGGCCCAAGAGCTGAAGCTCCTCCCACCAAGAGACAACGAAGCGAGTACACACACTGGACTCAACCTTTCCACCCTCCTTCCTCGGCCCTTCAATACACAATTATCAAAGCATAATAATTATCAGTGATAGTTTATTTAACTAGATAAACACGTCAGGGTTTGCAGGATTACTACAGGGGAAGTCCTCTCTTTCCCCTGCGTACATTACTCATGATATGCTCTTATTATTTTTAGCACTACTCTTTCTTTCACTGATACAGGATTTGATTGACAAATTTAATATATAAATTCAAATTTTGGAATAATGAACTTAAAGAATTCTGAAAATTGTGATTTAATATTTCACTTAAACGTCGATAACTAGCTGTAATGGAAATAAATGGTATAAAATACCGACACAATGGAAAAATAAACACATAAGCAGTATAATGTGATCCTTTATTGACAACGTTTCGCCCACGCAGTGGGCTTTATCGAGTCACAGACAGATCTACCTGGAAAATGAGCAACATGGAGATATATATAGGGTACAGTCAGGTGGAGAATGCTGGGTCAGGTGGAGAAAGCTGCATGTGACAGTCTTAAAAGTAGTGTGATAGTTAATAACCTTGTGTGACTTAAAGGACCTGCAGTGTTCCATTCTTGAGTTCTAGGTGGGATAGCGTTGAAGAAGTTTCTTGGCAATAGGTTCAGCTATGTTGTAGAAGCCGTTGTTCTGGTTGAAGTTGTTGGACATACAGATGAGTGATGATTCTAGGATTCTTCGGTATTGCGTGTTGTCTTCTCTGGCGATGAGTCTTGCGTTTCTGTAGTTGATTAAATGGTTGTGTAAATTTCGGTGTTGAACACAGGCATTTCTTGAGTCGTCAGATCTGCCTGCGTACTGGTGTTCTGAAATGCGTGTTTGTAGGTCTCTGGATGTTTCGCCAACGTATAATTTCCTGCAGCCATTACAAGGGATTGTGTATACCCTGCCGTGGATTGAAGCTTTTCCTGTCTGTTACTGGTAATGTCCTTGATGGTGGTGGATGTGGAGGTGGATACTCGGAATGAGGTCTTAGAAAAATGTTGGAAACTTGTTTGGAAATGGAGTTGGTGGGAAGGACTATGTATCTCTTCTCAGCAGTGTCTTCTCTGGGTGTGTTGAAGATGTTTAATGTCCGTCGTCTGCAGTCTCTAATGAAGTGACGAGGATAGTGAAGTTTGGAAAAACTTGTTCAATGAGGGAGCATTCTTCTTCAAGGAACTCACTGCTGCAGATTCTGAGTGCGCGCAGGAAAAAGCCTATAATTACACCACGTTTAATTTTGGTGTCGTGGTGAGAGTAGAAGTGGAGAAGATCGTGTTGATTGGTAGGTTTTCGATAGACTTTAAAACGAAGTTCATGGTCAGCTTTGCAGAAGAACATCAAGGAAAGGAAGAGTGTTGTCGACTTCTTCTTCTAGTGTAAACTGGATTGATGGCTCAACCTGGTTGAGTTCGTGTTGGAGAGCTTGAACGTTGAAGCGTCTGGGAGTTATGATGAGAATGTCGTCAACATAACGAAGCCAGGTGACAGAAGAGGGAATAATAGTGGAAAATCGCTCGGCTTCCAAATGTTCCATATATAGGTTCGCAAGGACGGCACTAAGTGGCGATCCCATGGGTAGTCCAAAAGTTTGCTGAAAGAGTTGGTTTTCGAAAGAGAAACATGTAAAGCCCACACATAGCTGAACCTATTGCCAAGAAACTTCTTCAACGCTATCCCACCTAGAACTCAAGAATGGTACACTGCAGGTCCTTTAAGTCACACAATGTTATTAACTATTACACTACTTTTAAGACTGTCACATGCAGCTTTCTCCACCTGACCCAACATTCTCCACCTGACTGTACCCTATATATATCTCCATGTTGCTCATTTTCCAGGTAGATCTGTCTGTGACTCGATAAAGCCCACTGCGTGGGCGAAACGTTGTCAATAAAGGATCACATTATACTGCTTATGTGTTTATTTTTCAACTAGCTGTAATAAATGATCCCAAGAGAAATAGGTATGTGATCATATATGATCCATAATATGATCATGTATCATTCTGTATGAATATGGTTCTATTTAGTCTCCATTATTTAATGATCCTGTATGGTTTTTACTCGGTCATGCATCCTCCTGCATAGTCTTGGTTGGTCATGCACGGTTTTACTTTATCTTGCTTGGCTAGTTATCGCCTTGTTCAGGAAAGTATGGGGTTGTATAGCCTTAATCGGTCATGTATGGTCCTATGTAAAGTCTTGCTCAGTAATATAGTCACGTTCATTCATATATGTTTCTGGATAGTCATATTCGGTCACTTAGGGCATTATATTCTGGCGTAGTTAAATATTAGCGTTGCAAACTGGAAGCGAATCAGAATTGCAATTAACAAGTTAGCACACACAGATTAATTCCCCAATTTCTTTAAATTGGCATACTGATGTACACTCATCCCAAAACTAATTCAAACCATCCACCAGTTTTGAAACCAGATTGAAGAGCCATGCTCTTGTTATCTTCCAGAGAACAATATCGTAACGTATACCAGCACGTTAAGAAGCGGCTCGGATGGGGCATTAGCAGGTTACCAGTGCTGTAGAGTTGAAGCCAAGAAAATGAAGTGCTTAGAAATTATCGAACTTAAACAAGTATTTAAATTTTCACAATTTCTTTCATGAAAGGGGCAAATTGGGACCTACACGGGCTAAAATAAATCCAAACTGTTCTCCAAGTTAAAATGACCAACATATAAGGATCAGGTAAATAAATAAACAAGCCAAAAAGTAAGTAATTTTTATTAAAGCTTCGGATACATAATAATCAAATGTTTTACAATAGTCTTGAGGACACACAGGTTATGGGCTCATAAAAATTATAATAAGCAGACTTAAACTTGACTAACTCTATAAAGTCAAACAGTACGACTTATTTCTAATTAAGATAGTCTGCAAATTATTTCACGATCATCAGAAACGTCATATTAAGAAAAATATATCGGCACTATAAGGCTGAAGGCGACGAACAGATGTATTCCAGTTATTGCAGAGAATACAACAAAATTTGCCCCTACATAGCTTAAACAATTCCCCCTCATCCCGATTTTTTTATTATACATTTCATAAGATGCATCAGCCATTAAAGACCCTATTCAGAATTGTTTTTGCTTTAATCGGAGGAAAGCGCTAAACCTGTATGCCTTCAAATTCGATACAATGAAGGAGATATGCCCAGCTTCTTGGATCAAGAGCCCCTCAGCAGCATCATGGCACACTCCTTAAGGAGGTATACCCCGTCATTTAATGCAAATTAATACTATCCTACCTACACACTCTCTTAACAATACCTTTCCCTAGAAATCGTTCACCAGCGTTGAAAATTTGAAGACGATCGGCTAGGGCATTCTCGTGTTATGAACGAAAAAGTGAAAACTTGAAGACAAAATCCTGCAACCACTTAAAGGTTTCTCTTCATCGGTGGTTGCTGTTATTTATTCCACAGTTTCTTTGAGGAATAAGTCACAATTCAGTGGCCGGAACACTTCACATCAAAGTAGAAATTTGGGAAATTGAGAAATGGTTGTTTCGGTCCGTCCTGGATTATTAAATAACGTTTTAATAACGGCCAGAAACAGACAGAAATGTCATCTATTTCCAATTTATGGGCTCGATGTGAATTCTTCCTCTAAACAAGTATCTTAAAATCTCCCTGAGCTTCGCACCTGCGTTCACACCCTGTATAAAACACTACCTCCACACCCTCTCCCGTAAATAATGACGTCACTCTCATTCGCTTCGAGGGCTCTGCCCACTGCCCTAAATCACCGACATCATGAGATTAATATGCCCAGGGAAAGAGGAGGGGAAAGCAACGAGAGGGGTGGATGCCCGATATAGCAAGCATACTCGTGGTACGAGAAGCAGAATATAACAGAGAGGATTTTTACAGCCCCGGGGCCAGATCCTGACAGGTCTAGTTATACTCGCAGCTTACAGCCCCTCTAGTATGCAAGGGTAGGTGAACATTGCCCTGTCAGAGGTGTGCCGTTTGGTGTAGGGTCCTTAAAATTATGGTGTTTGGGGAAGTGTAAAAAAAAAAAACAGAAGAACAGGAACAAGGAACTATTGAGAGATCATGTATGCTTTTATCTCTCTCTCTCTCTCTCTCTCTCTCTCTCTCTCTCTCTCTCTCTCTCCTCTCTCCTCTCTCCCTCTCCTCTCCTCTCTCCTCTCTCCTCTCTCCTCTCTCTCTCTCTCTCTCTCTCTCTCTCTCTACATGAGTGCATGCAACAAACCTACAAATTGGAAATAAAACTAGGTGACGTTTCGGTTTCTTCTGAGCCATTTTCGTCCATGTAATTAAAGCTGCTCGCCCCTCAAATCAAACCTGATTGCATTTTATTATTCCCAGGCTCTAAACTCGTAAAGATTATAGATCCCCCGGAGAATGGGAGGCAATCAGATTTGTTCAGAGGATCAAGAACCCTTGACCAGCATAAAGATCTCAAAGAGGATGCTAGCTTATTTGTTTCTCCTTAAATGGTTGCCAGATCTCTTTCCTCTTCAAAGGTTTTAGTTTTTACATCCATTGGCATATCCAGATGTTCTCTGGTCAGTTTTATCTAGATTACTCCAGGATTGCTCTCCGTGCAAAAACTTAAGAGCCATGGGTTCTAACTCCACCCGTACCGTGGTTAATACTTTTCCCAGTGCGGGAACCAAAAGACATCAACTTATTACGTCTATCAAAAAATGAGTGAGAACACAAAACACAAGAGTTGGGGCCTTAAATAGGGTGCTAAGCTCTTTTATATCCTAGGGCGACCATATATTATTTTTTGTATTCGGGGAAAAGGCTAAGCTCGTATGGGGTCATATAGCGCCTGGGGAATGGTAAGTAATCAGGCGTGCATATGAAGCACCTTTCAGTACCTATTTTATCTACCTGGGTAGCCTCAAGGAAACTAATTAAACATTCTCCCCACGATGGATCTCTTACCCTTCTTCCTGGTCCACGAAGATCATGCAGAATCGAAATAGCCTTTGATCTTCTGCTAGGTGGGACAAAGCCTTTCATGCGATGCCCAGCTGAATAGGTCCTAATCTAACCAAATTTTTAGTGTCACTTATTACCTTATCCGCTTTAACCTATGCTGTATACGGCACGCAGCATTAATAGTAACAGAGACGAGGGAAAGACTAAGCTTTACGGAGAGACTGAACTGAACCTGTTGATCTTAGGGCAGAGCCAGGGACTACGTAAAGTATAATATAATAAGAGGTTTTAACAATACACACAAGAGGTTTTCATAGAGCAGACGGGACAAGGTAATGATTGGGACCAATGGGACGGAGCTGGACGTTGAAGTCGCAAAAGAATTAGTGATGTTATAACGTATTGCAGCTTAGGCTGGTCTGGAAGTAATGGGAATTAGGAGAGGGGTGCTGGAAGCAAACTCATACACAGTTTTGAGAATAGATACGACACAGTCTATATGAGACAGTAAGCTTGGGAAAATAATCGTATTATATACACATTGTTATAATCATAAGAAACTACTAAACCCGTAAGGGTCATACAGCGCCTAGGAGGAAATCAGATTTGATCTGAGTAAAGGAAGGATAGCCCCAATTCAGTGATCAAAAGCCCCTCACCAGCATCAAGAAAACATTCACGGGGGAAAAAAAAAAAAGCCTTATAACGTTAAGTGGCAGACCAGGAGCCAAGATTCGACCCCATGTAACCACAGTAAGCCCATACATAGAGGCAAGTACACACAAATAGTTTTTGTCATTAAGGGAAAAGTTGAGCAGTGAGAGTTTTATTTTAGTAGAAATAACAATATGTTGCAGTTCACATGCATAAAATAGAGCCTTTAGTCTCCGGTCGACAACCTGGAAATACAAAGTTTCATTTGTTGTACAATAGTCAAACTTTTTCTTAATTTTTTTAGGGGGACAAGCAATTAATTATATTTATTTCTGTCATCCTTGTGTCTGTTACCTTTTCTTTTGCCTACACTGCTTCGTTTGATTTAATATATTCGTTATAAGCTTATTTATTGGCAAGTGTCCTTATTGCAAGTCTGTCTTCTGTGTTTTGATTTTTTTTATTATTTTTTTTTGTAGTTTAGGCTAATAATTTATAAAGCCAAAGATTCATATCTAGATTTGCACAAATTAAAAAAAGATTTGCATCAGTTCTTTTGCATATTTCGCATATTCCTTTTAATATTTATGGAACATATAAATTTATGAATATTATATATATTATGTATATATATATATATATATATATATATATATATATATATATATATATATATATATTATAAACACGGCGATCCCGTGTAGAAGGACTATAAAATATTTATAAAAAAGGGTTAAGCTGGTGTAGTTTATTCGGTAATTCCGTCAAAGGAGGAGCATAAAAGCGTTAAATAGCTGTTGCTTATTCGGCAAAGAGTACAAAAAAAAAAATAAAAAAGCATAATCCAGACCGAAGTTGACAGCACTAACGTTGGTCTAGGTTGCTATGTCGCCAAATAAACCGGGTCATGAGGGGGGCTTGTAAAGCCCAGGGCTCGGGGTTAAATCGTCACTCCCTGCTGCATCGACACACTTCAGGCATATTACGCCACCCAACTGTGTTTCATTAGAGCTTTCTCTAAGCCGGGGAACTAACTCACGCTTCACCCAACTCCACCCAAATGAAATTATTAAATAAACTCCCTGTGGTCGCGGGGTGAATAATGGAGGTTGGGTGGGTGGCAGGGGTGTTGAAGGTAGGGACATTGGACGCAAGGTTGACCAGGAAGATTCTGGGGTGTTATATATTAATCTATTAGTACAAATTACCCATTATTAGCAATTAAAAATGTGAAAGGGAAGAGACTGACCGAAATTGAGCTGAGCTGTTGGTCAACTCATCATCTTATCTCTCATAAGCATCTTTGTAGATTTCTCTCGTAAGGTGGACAACAAATTTCTCTGGTTGCCTAGGTCGTCTTCTATCCCTAAAAAAATCACCAAATTATAACAGACCACAAGGGAAAAAAATACATAGTATAAGGAACATGGCGACAGTACCTAATGTAAATAAGGGGGAAATTTAAATTTCATTTTTTTTTAATTTCAATGAAAGGTAATTATTATTGTGAATCTTTTTTTCTGTTTGACAGAAAAGAATCTTCTCCAGACACGGGTAGTCTGATGATTACCCGTGCACTGGTTAGCATCTGCTGGTCTACAGGAGTTGAAACTTGTTTGTTCCTAATCTGATTCCAAGAATAATGAGTAGAAATAGGTTTTACGTATATGAAAGTGGTATATCGTGGCTTGGCTGTCAATATAATTCATTAATTTTTATCAGAAGGCATCTTCGTCAATAATCGGTAATAACTCTAGTTAATTTAACCATTGTGATATCCTAGGACACTACTGTGGGGTGTGCTTCCTCATTTTGGTAGAAAAGCTCCTGATATTTTTTATGGTGTCAGCTATACTTCTTTACTTGATGTACCTGTAAACCAGAAAGACTTTGCTTAAATGGCAGAAGAATTCATTGATCAGGTCACTGTATGACTTAGACAAGCTTCTGTCTCCTGCTTTTTTTCAAAAGTGAAAAAAAAAATCGCCTCCCTCCCATTTTATGACAAGGAAATGTGCTACTTATGGTTACTCATTTTTTTTCACTGCAGAAGATAAAAAAAGAGATGGAAGGAATTGTTAAAAGTCCTCACATTATTTTTCTCAAGACATATGCTAAGTTAGGGAGCCTGGGTTTTCAAGGGGCCGAGGATACCTAGAGAGTTTACCTGGAGAGAATTCCAGATGTCAACGCCCCCGCGGCCCGGTCCGTGACCAGGCCTCCAGGTTTTGATAAACACTTCTAATTAGTGGTGTTTATCAATACCTGGGAGAGAGAAGTGTTCTTAACAATAGGTAAAGGTTTTCATTACTAGCGAGAAGGTCAGTCTTCCTGACACAGGTTCACAAGTTTGTAGTAACTCTGTCATTTCTGATGAGAGCAGTTCTCACCCATCGTACGCGCGTCTGCTGCCTGTTCCACCAGTATGAGAAACGTGCAAAGATACGCAAAGAGGACTCGTAACTGGTCGAAAAATATCCCTGATAAAAGTTGCCTGGAAGTCGTGCATTGCATATTGTGCAAGAATGAAGAATAAGGAGACACGCTAAGGAAGCAGCAGTCGTCAAGACTCAGACTGACGGCTTCTTGAAAAAGATGCATCACGTTTTAAACAAATTCTTGCGCTGACAAAGTTAAGCGCTGTGTGACTTTACGTGAGAGGAATTCGGTTCGTTCCAGCAAGCAATGTTGGTCGTGTAAATTCTAGTAAATCGTCGGGCAGATCATCCTAATAAGACTGGTCAGAGGGACTTGGTAGTGGCTCAGCAGCTGCTGGTGTTGTCAGAAAAAGAAATTACAAATTTTTACCTGGAAAGTGTAGGAAGGAATCTTTGATAAATCTGAATTAATTACACAGGGAGGAATTCTAAGATAAACTAGGAGAGAGAGAGCGAGGCAGGCCATTTGTGAAGCGGGGACAAACCTGGGCCATAAATTTTATCACCTTTCAAACAACCCAGCTTGTGGTAGCACCTACGCATGAATGAACGAGGCACTGCATGTTTCTTAATAGACAGCGGGAAAATGGCAAGAGGGAACTGGTTATTTTTTTATGGGTTTAGAAGCTAGGTCTAATTTGAGGGAAACGTGAGCTCTTCTATAAAAAAAAAATATTAAAAATTATGATTTGACGAAGTGAAGCGAGTCTTGCATGAAATATATAAATATTATGTGTGCGAGTATATTAGCGTGTTAAAAAATGGCTAAGATGATCGCCCCAGCATCCCCATTTTATAAAAAGGTTTCTAAATTAGAAAGAATATGCTTATGTTTCTTGAGAATAAAAAAAAATACAGAACACAACTCTTCCCAAGGTTATTACTACTATTGTAAATTTTCTGAGTTTGCCCTCAGCTCTTCATCCGAATTGTATTACGACTTTTGCGGAATTTGCTTAACTTTGACTTGACAATGATCCAGGACTGACCGAAACATGGTCTAAAATTTCCTCTCTAGAAGGTTAGTTATTTGTTAATATCACACTAGAATGACGAGAGGGCATTAACTCCCCATGTGGCTGCTGCCTACCAATCTATAATATTTGTTGAATGAATGTTACTACTCATACCACTAAATGCTTATAACTATAACTATAATTTTTAAAGGGGTGGAGGGGTAAGCCAGTGGAAGGCCTTGGTCAGATGACCAGAAACTCCAACGGCGGTCACCTGACTCGAGACCCGCGTCAGGAAACACTTGTCCTGTTTCCTGACGAACCTTACCTAACCAGTATAGTGCATTTTCAACTGCGTCATCGAAGAGGAAGCTCATCGCATTGGAGCTACTGCCTTTCGTGTCTGTGTAGCCAAAACTGTTAATGGAAGTTTTGACAGTGTAACAGTGTGTCCATTTTTGAAGCAGTTAGTTTTCTTGTACCATTATTTTGAGATGTATCTCTCTGGAGTGACATTCTCCACGGCTTTTGCCGGTTCCTTTGAAATCTTCACATCAAAGACTTTACATTTTTAAAGCAACTCGATAAAATTTAGATGAATTGCTGTTTCATCTCTCAGCTGTTTCATCTCTGTTCTGTGATTGCCTTGGGAAAGTTTCCTTCGGTTGGTCTTAGGATTCAATTGTCTGAAAAGGAGGAACTAATGATGGTAATGCTGGTTTATATACAGTTCTGAAAAATGCTGAAAAACAGTATGAAAGCTCATCTTGTGTTGCATCTGGAACGTATGTGAGTCTCTTACCTTTGGAATAGCTGTTTTTCCTTTTCTTTTCTGCATAAGAACTCAACACAAAAGAAATACTCGAGAACAGAAAAAACATATGTACGTGAAATAAATAATGATAATACAATTACATGCTTCTTTATATATATTTTTTTTTTCGTATGGGAATATTTTCAGATCTATTGAAATGTAACCTTAAAAGTCAGTTGATGTAATAATAATAATATAATAATATTTTTATTTCGTTGCAAGTTACAAGTATACATAGGTATTGGTAGTTACAATTATAAAACTGTAATGCAAGGAGAGCCACTGGCATGCCATGGCATTAGGGGCAGCTTAGTCTAAAGACTTATTCACTATGCACTATGTAATTACACACACAATATTCTCAACGTCGTACTTGTTTTAAACAGTCTGATAAACTGTTAAATTGGCTAACATTCTGATAAACATGTACTGAACACGCAACTTGACTCATGAAACGGGTTTAAGTGGGACTTGAGGAGATGGCGTTCTACAACGCCTGATGGACGGATTCTCTGGTTCTGACATCTGAGTAGTACTTTTCTGTCTATTCGTTGCTGCACCACTGACATCACAGTAAGATCTGTCTGACGAAACTAACTGACGTGCATTGTGTAGAAAACGCTTACAACAATAAAAAATAATAACTTTTAAATGGGTGTGAGAGGCAATAAGCTTACAGTGAGAAGTTTGAAGATGTGCTAGAGAGCAATGTGTGGTGTGAATATTATACAAAGAATTCTTAGCTTAGAAATTAGAAGGCGGTGTAGAGCTACGACAGGTATGATTCAGAGGAAGGAGGAGGGATTGTTCAAGCAGTTTGGGTATTTAGAGTATGAAGCATAATAGACTGGAAAGGTGTGTAAATTTGGGGAGGAAGGGATGAGAAGTAGGGGTCGTCTCAATAAGGGGTTGGAGGGAGGGTGTGAAGGACGCTTTGAGGTAAGGACCTAAGCCTCCAGCAGGTGTGAGAGCGTTTTAGAGCAGAGTGGAGACAGGTGGTCTTCAGTATTTGACGTGCTGTTGGAGTGTTAGTAAGGTAATATATATGAAGGGATTCTGGCACATCAGCCAGCCGGACTTGGGTTCTGGAGGTGGGAAGTACAGTGCCTGCATTCTGAAGGAGGGGTGGGGAACGTTTCAGCTCGGAGGGTCATTTAGACTGCGATGTCTGTAAACTTCTGGCAAGACAGTCATTAAATGAATGATAGTGAATTTTTCCTCTCTTGGTTCACTCTGCCTTGGTGGGAAACGGTCGTTGAGTAAAAAACTAAAGGCAATTAAAAATACGAACGAAGACAAAAATAATAAAAACTAAGAATTCTCTCCCCATCTCGCCTTTTTTAAAAAAAGAAAATTCCTATTTACTGCTCCCTTGTTTCGCCTCTATGGAGTCCCTCTCGCTCGTCTTAGTCTCTACAAATGGGGCCGCGGCTCCACCTTTGCTTTCATACTGGAGAAGATGAAGGCTTACCCCATTCCCATTTTCTTTACACTTTCCCCTCTCCATCAACTTTCCTTTCCCCTCCATCAGTCATGATAATCAAAAGCCTTTGAAGCTGCCGTAGCCACTGAACCCGTGGAGGAATGCTTAACCATCTCCCTATCATCTTACTGCAGCCTCCCAGCTCAGGCTGACAGATGTCATCAGTTGATCTGTGCGACTCATTTACTTGTCGTCTATTCCTAGACGACTGCGGGAGGAAGGAAGGATAGGGGAGGAGGTCATCGCCTTCACGGCCCGATCCCAGACCAGGCCTGGTGAATCATAGCCTAAGCTATCCGTCTGTTGGTGCTAGCAACACGCAGTCCACAGTAGGCACCACAGCCTGGCAAATAAGCAAGCGACTTCTTCCCACATTGTAGTTATATTAAGTAGGTAAGCGGCACAATGCGGATGTTTTCAATTTTAATAAAGTGCCAGAGAGAGAGAAATATTGGAAATGGGCATCTTATCATGGAATTAACAATAGTGGTAAATAATCAGAAGAGACAGATAAGGCAGATGAAGGAGAGAGAGAGAGAGACAGTGGGAGACAGGCAATTCCTTTTATAGAATAACGTTACCAATAGCATGCACGCTCTCTCTCTCTCTCTCTCTCTCTCTCTTATATATATATATATATATATATATATATATATATATATTTTTTCTTTCTCTCTCTCTTCTCTCTCTCTCTCTCTCATTCTCTCTTTTCTTTCTCTTTCTCAAATTTCCATATGTTTTTGGGACTGAAATTCCACAGTTTGTTACACGCAAATACCAACTGTTTAGCATAATCATGTCCAATGTAGAAGAATTACATTTAGCTGAATCGTCCGGTCTGTCTGTCAAAGGAACCAAGAGGCTTTATACACGGAGCTGCTGGTTCACTGACAACACACCCATCAACACAAAAACTTATCATGTACAGCTGTACATTTGTTTTTGTTTTTTATTGTTTGGTGTTTCTGTGCCCCATTGACTTTTTTTTTTTTTTTGGATTTTGACTTTTTTTGTGAATTAGAACAATAGTCTGTTTCCTCTGCTTGTTTATAGCACTTTCTTTGGCACTCCGACAAGTTTTGCAGCACTTTTGTCATCCAGATCCGACAGTAAGAATATAGACAACCCACTCTTAGTGTGTTTGACCTTTGTCTTACTTAAATTGACAAGCATGATTTTCCATGGGTAAACCCATGTTCCACTGAGTTAGCATGGGGAACCTAAGTAAACAGGATCTGTTTCAGTGATGAACGTGAGAAAACGGGACTTGGATCAAATAACCCCCTATTAAACAGGATCCGAATGCTTCGTTTATAACAATTGAGATCTTTGGCAGTAACTGATCCTTCCTTAGAGTATTATTTATTACTGTTATTTATTATTTTTATTATTGGGGAAAGCTGAACTTTTAAGGATCATGCAACGCCTTGGAAATAACGATAAATAGGTCTGATCCGAGGAATGCTAGGGTACCTCCAGTTTCTTGGATCAAGAAAGCTTTAGCAGCATCAAGGCAGCCCCTCGCCCCACATCCTTCGTCAATGGAAGACATGCAGGTTAGGTTATAGGCATTGCCCTTCATGCTTCCGATCTCTCCGGAAGGGAAATAAGAGGAAAAGGTGGAGAAAAACGTTCCCTTTTCCCCAGTCAGAGATATAAAAGTTGTTTCATCAGGGGTGAAACACCCGCTATGAGTCTCTCTCTTCTGGTTTTCGGGGGAAATGCTTTCGTCTATTTTTTCTCAAGTGGATTCGAACGTAAATGGGAACGTAATTTCAGCGCCGTCCTCTTCAGTGGCGTCGTGGAAACTCCTGGGATGTTCATATAAAAGGGAAGTATATTTTTCCCTAACGTGTAGGGTGCGGCACAGGACATTGCACCGAGTGTCGGGCAATCACTTGGATGGGTCTCAGTGTCTGTTCTTTCTGGAACAAAAATGGAATTTCTACTGACTTAGTTTGTTCACTCGTTACTCCACTCATTGTATTTAACCACAAGCTAGTCAGCTCGCTGCTGCACTCAGCGTATTAAACCACAATACACAAATATCCCGCACATAGACTGAAACTTGTGACGACGTTTTCGTATGAGTTGGACCATTAACTAGTCACAGAAAAGTGCGAAGGGAAGGGAGCCAGAATGTATACGGGAGGGAGGCTGGGAACGATAGTGGTAGAAATGGTGATCTGAGAAGGAAGAACGAAACTCTGATTAGTTAAATCACGAGTCTTTTACCAATGTTTATGTACTGACCCTCAGTGGATCAGAGGTATCAAGGTGGAGGTGGTGCTGGAGTCTGCCAGAGACGTCAAGGTATTGTCCCTAGAAGAGTACCAGCTCAATTTTGTTCCCAGTCTTTTTTCCGTGGAGTCATAATTATTTGTTAAGCGAGTCTTTATATTGACTTCTTTGGATTAAATATTTCACACGATAGAACATGAATAAATAATTATATATTGATAATGTGATAGTCGAAGAGACACAGGCAGTCACACAGAGACAAAGACAGAGAGCTGTGTGTAGTTGTCGAGCGTTTCTATTTAATTTCCCTGGCAGTTTTTATTGATGGGAGTACCCCTGGGAACTGCAACTGTTATCTGCATATCAAGGGAGACCCACGTTCTTCATGCAAGCTGTGAAGTCCTGGCGCTGTGTGGGTCTTCATGGGATGGGTCGGGCTGAAGAACCTGCAGCGTAATCGGTATGGTCAAGACATTTTTGTCATCTGCCTTGTTAGAAATTCCGGAAGGGGGTACCTTGAAGTGACGTTTGATATTTTAACCTTTTCTACCTTTTCGGTCCCCCCCCCATCCTTATGAAAAGAGAAGGCTTTATTGGATCATCTTCAAATTTTAAACTCTGGTATAAGGTAACTAGGGAAAGACTCCTGCTACAAATAACATATACAAGTGTCCTGTGACTATATAGTTGTAGAAGTCATTCCCAGCTTCCTGAAAAGGCTCTGATAATTTCCAAAAAACCGAACTTCAAAATTCGTGTTGATTGGCAATAATAAAAGAAAGGGCTATGTTAATTATAAATACTAAATGTTTGTTTCTTTTCCCCAGGTATTTCATTCACTCACTTTTCCTAGCACCTTTTCTTCAAAGTCGAAACTAAAACAAAAAAATTTCCACCTAGTATGTAGAAGCCTCCCTTTTTTTTTTTTTTTTTTTTAGCCTTTTTACATACTTTGGAATCTAAAAAATGGCAGCATTTCTTAAAAATTAAGTACCGAGATCACGGATTTCATTTTTCTTTCCCTGGAGAGATTGTCAATAATGCATTCCCAACATTACTTCCTATTCGCTTCTTTAGTTTGGCACTAATTGTGTGTCACCTTGTGTTTTCGTGCCTACAATCTCCATGTACTCTTACAGTTTACCCCTTTCCTGTCCAGCATTTCACCTCCTCCAGTCATTGTACGTATATTTCTCTATCTCTTTTCTACGAAAGCTTTAATTACATAAAGGAAACAGTTCTTCTGTTATCTGTATGATAATTCACAATTTCATAAATATATTTCACTCTATAATTGTCTGTCCTTGTTTACCTTCTATCATATAGATAGGCTTCTTCTATTTCATTATATTTCACTTTGTCCATAATTATCATAATTGGATCAAAATCACTGTTTAAGAGAAACCTTAATTACTGCTAAATTATATAGTACATGGCTGAATTGTGCAATAATAATGTCTTGTAATAACCTCAAAATATCGAAAAAAGAAGTAAGTATTTAGCAAGATAATACCCCCCCCCCAAAAAAAAAAAAAATACGTATTTAAAACGAAGCATAGAAGTCCTGCAACCCGATTGAGCGTTCTCTTCGTAAGTTTAATTCTCTTCGTCAGATCTCTTCTCTTTAGTCACAAAACGCCACTGATACACGGACGACGGATATACTAAGTTACACATGTAACAACACTAAGCACGACTTTTTGGGGGACATTGTAGCTGAGTGCGACACAATTATTTTGAAACCAACGATGTAAACATATATTTTTGGGGCATTAAATGAATTAACCAAAACGTAGTGTAGTAATAAGTCTCCGCTCCAAATACAGCTTACCCAAAAAAACACAACATTCTGCTTTACACAAAAGATTTTCTCGCTCTTTGTATTAAACTGCAGTGCTGCATTTAGTTGATAAAAGCCTTCGTCAGGGGAACACTGAGCGAAGCTGAACGACACTGATCAAGGTTGGACGACACAGGGCAACACTGTAAACAAACAAGAATTAGAATGTTAATATCTCTCAGAGACAATTTTCTGTCATTATTCTCTCTCTCTCGGGATCTTTCAGGTGCTCGGCTTTTGAAAGCTTTTGCGTTAGGCTCGTAATTACCCCAGGGAGACTGAAAAACAATGTTGGGAGAGACAGTGATGGGAAAAACAATAATGGGGAAGCAGTGATGTGGAAAATATGGGGAAGATGTGATAGGGAAAATAATAATGTGGCATTTTATGATGGGGAGAAAACGAAGGTGAAACAAATGTGAAAGACGTGGAAAACCTTGGTGTGCAGAACCGTGACTTAGAAAAAATTTGTCGGTGAGAACCATGACGGTGAGAACCATGACGGTGAGAACCATGACGGTGAGAACCATGACGGTGAGAACCATGACGGTGAGAACCATGACGGTGAGAACCATGAAAGGAGCCAACAGCATTCAAAAAGTGAGTGGTAAAAAAAAATATTGAAATAGCCTTGTTGACTTGAAACCAGATTTCTAAAAATGGTTATAATTATAACCATAATTTTTAAAGGGGTGGACCGGTAAGCCAGCGGAAGGCCTCGGTCAGATGACCAAAAGATCCAGCGGTGGGTCATACTATGACTAAGACCCGCGTCAGGAAACACTTGTCCTGTTTCTTGACAAAACTTACCTAACCTAACCTAAAATCTCCGAAGCAATGAAAAGCAACATGGGCAGCAAATTTCATGCCGAGAAAACTCACTTTTTGGCACTGAATATAATTTAAAATAAACAATTCTGTCCCTACACTCTTATCCTTATTACCATCTTCGGTACTGTGAGTGAAGCAACGAGTAACCTGTTTATTGTGGCAACGTTTCGCTCTCCAGGAGCTTTAAAGCTCCTGGAAAGCGAAACGTTGCCACAATAAAATGTCACATTAGTTGCATTTGTGTCCTTTTACTTAACATATTGTGGGTAATTCTACCAATATTAATACAACGAGTCACCTACGTCTACCTGACACAGGCTCTACCTCCCTCACAAAACTTTAACACGTGAATATAACGCCATCAGAGAGCTAAAGAAAATGAGCTGAGAAAAGCTAAAGGAACCTAACCTGACGCCATCTGAGGATAGAAGAGCCAGGGTATATATGACAATATACTCGGAAGACTTGATAGAGCGGACAGTCATAGACCGCTCGAGATGTAGGGAAAGGGGGGAGGCGAAGGTAAGACACAGGCGAGTCGGGAAGAATTATTTTTTTAACGTTAGGGGAAGCAGAAAGACGACTGACCTGGACTTAGAAGAGGCGGGTTTTCATACATAGTTTAAAGAATAAGTATGACAATAAGAATAAGTATGACAATAAAGCAAAGGGCAAGTTTAGAGGCAGAACCAAGAACAAAGACTCGACCCTTGCAACCACAAATAAACGAATACAGAGTCCTTGCGCACGCACGCACGCACGCACGCAGATTATACATACGATATTTGCATAAAATAATTAAAGGAGATCACATCGGTTTACATATTTGATAACATTTTATTTCTCTCATAACAAGCGTTAAATAATGAACATAATAGAACATAGTACAGTGAACTGCACTTTTCTATGTAAACTCTCACGTATATCCCCTCCCCCCTAAAAAAAAATGATTTGCATTCGAAATGCTTGTATCAGTTTTATTCGTTTCGGAAAATTCGTGTTTAGTCCACGTGAAAGAGGAACAAAAATATTGGTGTTTGACTCGTGTCTAATCAGGCAAAAGTGTGTCAAATAAATGGGAAGCCGGATTGTGTTTGTTTTTGTTGGTATTTTTGTTGCTAATTGCCAGTGATGCTGAATGAAAAGTTGACAAATAAATACATATGCGCACACAGGCAGGCATATAAGCATGCATGCGCGCACGCGAGCGGGAGCACACATAAAAAAAACCCACAACAACACACA
>WNWK01000145.1:62500-180000 GCA_009830355.1 Cherax destructor
GCTTCTGGAGTTCAACCTAACCAGATGCAAAGTCATAAAGATTGTTGAAGGCGAAGAAGACCGCAGACGGAGTACACTCTATGGGGGCCAGAGACTACAAACCTCACTCAAGGAAATGGATCTTGGGGTGAGTATAACACCGGGCACATTTTCTGAGGCGCACATCAATCAAATAACTGCTGCAGCATACGGGCGTCTAGCAAACCTAAGCACAGCATTCCGACATCTTAATGACTCGTTCAAGACCCTGTACACTGTGTACGTCAGGCCCATATTGCAGAATGCAGCACCAGTTTGGAACCCACACTTAGCCAAGCATGTAAGGAAGCTAGAGAAAGTGCAAAGGTTTGCAACAAGACTAGTCCCGTAGCTAAGGGGTATGTCCTACGAGGAAAGATCGACCTGACGACACTGGAGGACAGAAGAGATAGGGGGATATGATAACGACTTATAAAATACTGAGAGAAATCGACAAGGTGGACAGACAGGTTGTTACAGAAAGGGAACACAGCAACAAGACTCGGAAGAATCAGATGAATCACAGGGAAGTTAGGAAGTATTTCTTCAGTCACAGAGTTGTCAGGAAGTGGAATAGTCTGGGAAGTGATGTAGTGGAGGCAGGATCCATACATAGCTTTAAGAAGAGGTATGATAAAGCTCACGGAGCAGGGAGAGTGACCCAGTAGCGGCCAGTTAAGAGGCGGGGCCAGGAGCTATGAATCGACCCCTGTAACCACAACTAGGTGAGTACACACACACGGAGGGGGTTAACCTGGCCTGCGGCAAGGTAAGAAGCAGGGCCAGAGGGAAGACACGACCCCTGCGAAAACAAATAGGTACGCCAGAGAAGTGATGGCAGCAAATTTAATATTATTTAAGAAAGAGGTAGTGTCTAATTATATATATATATATATATATATATATATATATATATATATATATATATATATATATATATATATTATATGCTTGTATAGACGTATTTGTGTAAATAGTTTTGCTAACAAGGGATTCAAACCTGAGGCCTGGCGTACAACAGTCCTGCGCTTTAAGCACTAGACCGTGAATGTTACAATAAGAGTGGCCACCCTCTCTCAGGTAATGTCTGCCGGCACTCCACCTGTTGCAACAACTCCATTTTTTTACGGTTAATCTCTCACTAAGTACAGTGTTTGATCAGAGTTGTAATCGCTCTAAGCCATATCAGTATTCCAATAAAAATTTTCTCTCTCTCCTCCTCTCTCGCTGTCTATTTTCTCTCTCAGTTAAGTTAATTTGTTAAGCAAAAGTTCCTCTTCATCCTGACAAGCTTGGTAACGTCTCGAGGAGTTGATAAGAGGCGCAATTTTTGTCTGAAAGGTTAACTTGCCTCCTGCTCGGGTAAATTTCTCTTGACTACCAATTTCTACGTCGAAGTAATTTGCTCTTTTCTCTCACAAGACGTCGTAGCAAATGTGATAAAATGTTAATGCGTATTTTTACGACTCTGCATATGTTTGGAGTTTTTTTCGAAATGTCAGGCGGCTATTGATGAGCAGGGGAGTGCTGCCACAAATAGGAAAGCACACACATTCTCACAGAAAGACTGGAAGACAGACACACACACACTCACCCACTCAACCACCATATACCAAATGTCTATCGACAAGTTCCTTCGACAACTGATGACTAACATATTCAGCTCGTACAGGGAACACTTAGTCCAGGTCAGGGCCCTGACAAGGGTGGGTCCTCGGCCTCACTGATCCTAAAATAACAGGCAGACAAAAGCAACTCACTTGTCCGTCGAAATTTAATTACGCCCATCAATTAACTTTAAGAAAAAGCGTCGTGAGCGGCTGTAACGAGAAGGTACACCTGTTTTATTGCTCTAATTGGTCATCAGCAATTGTAATTACGCCAAGATGCAACAGGGCAAAGTGCATTGATAATGGTGGTGGGGATAATGAGGATGATGACTATGATAATGGTGATGAAGATGATTAAAATGAAGGGGGGATTATGATGTGGTGTTTATTATTGTGATAGATGATGATAATGATAGTGATAATGACATGGTAAGTTTTCTAACTTGAGCTAGAAAACGTTACCCTGAACGAATCTACTTGGACTTCCTACTCATTTCTGCAACGTTGCAAACTCCTGATGTGTTGATTGCAACACGAAAGGCCCAGAGCTATCATTCAACTCCCTCTTTGGTTTTGCATATATATATATATATCATGCCGAATAGGTAAAACTGGTCAATTAGCAAGAACTCGTTTAAAATTAAGTCCTTTCTAAAATTTTCTCTTATACGTTTAAAGATATATATTTTTCATTTATGTTAAAGTAAAAATTAATAATTTTGTACCTAAAGATCCTTAGAAAACTTGCCTAATTTAGCCTAATCCATCTAAATATATTTTAGATAAGTTTACAATAATTTAATAATAAACAATGAAATATATTTTTTCGTTAGATTCAGAATGATTTTTGCGAAATTACTACATACACACATTTTCGCTTGCCTTATTCGGCAAGAAGTGCGTTACTGTTTAATTCAAAATAGCAAGTTTTACTTATTCGCAGATATTATATATATATATATATATATATATATATATATATAATATATATATATATAATATATATATATATATATATATATATATATATATATATATATTTTATATATATATATATATATATATATATATATATATATATATATATATATATATATATATATATATATATATATATATATATATATATATATATATATATATATATATATATATATATATATATATATATATATATATTTGTGTCTGTATTTACACGTTAAGGTTTTCCAGTCCTCTACTTCCTCAAACTTTCCTCTCCCCTTCCCCAGGGTGCGACTTTCTTACAGTCCGTCACTCAGGTGCTTATTACCTACTTACTCCTAGGTGAACAGAAGCAGCAAGTGAAAGAAACCTTACCCATGCGTCTCGCCCAGCCCGGCAACTGAACCCGGGTTCTTAACGTTGTAAGCCCGGCGCTCTTCTATACGGAATGTCAAACTTACGTTTTTCCATTCAGCGCAGGAAGTGGTGGAGGCTTGAACCTCCGTCCGCTAATACATATCTGTACTGAGGAAGTTGTCTGAAAATACACCGAGAAAACTTCCTTCCCTGAAGCTAATTAGGATGAGTTTGTATTCGCCTTGAATGGTAACACACGAACGGAAGCTTCCACACCGTTAAGAGCACTTTGCAGGCTTGCAATAAGGGCGAAATTCAGTGTGAGTACACAAGGGTTAGGTGAGTATAACAAATGAAATGATGAACAAGGACAGTCAGCCTTTGGCGGCTCAAGTGATGGTAGTGAGATTGTGGCAGTGATGGTGGTGGCGATAGTGAGGTGATTGTGGTAATGTTGGTAGTGAGATTTTTGTGGTAATAGGGATAGTGATGGTAGTGAGATAAATTGTGACTGTAGTGAAAAGATTATGATGGTGGAGATAATCGTAGTAATAGTGGTGGTGATGGTAGATGATTGTAGAAATAATGTAGTGATGACAGATAATTCCAGTAATGGTGGTGGTAATAGGTTCAAGTAGTGGTGGTAGTGATGATACTGAGATGACTGTGGTAATGGTGAGATGATTATTGTTATGGTGATATTTGAGGGCAGTGAGATTGTAGTAATGGTAGTGGTGATGGCAGTGAGACGATTGTAGTAATGGTAGCAAGATGACGGCAGTAATGGTGGTGTAATGAAGATTCCCTCCTCCTGGGACTGTTAAACTCACCTATTATAAGAGGAGCCGCCACCACAGAACAAAACACAAGTTTGAAACTAATTACTAACATCAGTGATTCACTAAAAAAAAAAAAGCTACACTCCTTTGGGCTATAAGCTTTAGTCACTGTCACATTATTATTACTATTATTTCTATTATTATTATCCTTATTACTAATTTAATTTCTCCCAGGGTCTGTGGAAGGAGCAGAGTTAAGGAACATAGGAACTCAATTGCATATATAGGTAATAAAAAATCATGATATAATTATTCCATAATAATATTAAACATCTATGATAAGAAAGGTATAACACATAATGAACTAGTGTGCATAATGGACCTAAAATGAGAGCAAATAATAAGACACTTGCATACCTAAAGAAATCTTCTCGTTACTACCTCAGCAGAAGAATTAACTAACAGAAGTAGTAATAATAAATTTGCATAGTAAATGTTTTGTAATGTAATTAAATAAATTTTTTACAAGTGACTCCTTGAGAGTTCAACCATTAAAAAAACTCAGGAAGGTTGTGAATACAGTGTTAGCATACAGAGGGGTTTTCCCTAGAAACTACCATACCTAAGTAATACAAAACCCAGGAGAAAGAGCGACATTGATATTAGCCTTGTTCATACTAAGTTGGACAACTTGGCCTCGGACATTGAAAAAATAATGGTTCCCTGCCTGCCCACACACACTAAAATAAACAGAAATTATATAAATAATATATATATATATATATATATATATATATATATATATATATATATATATGCAAGAAAACAATATGAAAAAATAGAAGAATTCAAGCGCTTTCGTGACTACTCACATTATCAAGGAACTTGATAATGTGAGTAGTCACGAAGCCTTGAATTCTTCATTTTTCATAGTAGTTTTCTTGCATATTTTGATATCACCTGTTTACTGTGATCTTTTTTGCATATATATATATATATATATATATATATATATAAATAATAATTTTTAGAAGATACGTTTGAAATGAGAATAAGACTGAGAATTAACATTCACGCTCCCCAAAGCTCTATACACAAAAGAGCGCCGTTTCGGTGGTGACTCGAAAACGCACGATAAACAATTTATATGAACAAAAACTGCCATGTAATTGTGCCTGTGGTGATGGTGCGTGTCTGGCGAAGCGTCAACAGTGTTAGGCCATGTTTGGGAATATTTTTTTTTAAATTGGCTGTGGTTGTTGTTGAATTTAAAAATACACAGAAGTTGAAAAATGATTGGTTTTGTTGATGAATATTTGACATTCCACTACTGTATAATCTGGGACGCGGTTTTATATAACTAATTAATCCTCATATTTATGTCTCCCGATAAACTAGAGTTTCTGCCGCTGAACGATTGGAGAGATGTGCTGCGGTGTACTATAACCCCAGTCCCCTCTAATTCCAAAATACGACATGCAACATTATCACCAACTTTTTTTTTAATTTGTCCCCAATTTTTTTTTAATGTCAATTTTTTTTTTCATTTGTCAATTTTTTTTAATTTGTCACCAATTTTTATTTTGTCCACAATTTTTTTAATGTCACCAATTTTTTTTAATTTGTTTTTAGTGACAAGTATTGACATTTGACAATCACGACTATCAAATCACTCAAAACATTTCCGTTTAAATATTAGCAAAATTCTCAACAGTTTAAGGTTAAAGGATACAAAACCAACTAATAAGACATTTAAGAGACGTTTCGCTCTCCAGGAAATCTATAAAGCCAGTTGCTTTATGAAGCTCCAGGAGGTCGAAAAGTTGCTCTTGTACTTTTAATTAACCTTTCTAATAAAAATAGATAACTGACGCACTAAGCTCACCCTGAAGCGGACAAGAGAACTCACCCAACCTTACTAAAAGTAGCCACTCCCTTCTACACGCTTTGCTGAAGAGAACCTGGAATGCAAACCGAAATATTCAGGGTGATATTCAGGCTGATTGGTTTATTCAGGCTATTATTTCACACACACACACACACACACACACAGGGAGAGCAGAGACCCAGTAGCAGACAGCGAAGAGGCGGGGCCAGGAGCTGAGTCTCGACCCCTGCAACCACAATTAGGTGAGTACACACGGAGTGCCCGAGTTCGATTCCCGGCGTAACCGAAACATTTCGAAGTGTTTCCTTACACACACACACACACACATACAACAGGCCTAGTGTCTAATCGACATGTGCCTAGGACAAAATAGTAACTAGCACACACACACACAATACGATAAGATAAAGCTCATGAAGCAGGGAGAGAGTGGACCTAAGTAACGACCAGCGAAGAAGTGGGGTCAGGAGCTGTGAATCGACCCCTGCAACCACAAATAGGCGAGTGCACGCACGCATACACTAACACGCACAAAATGATTCGAACTTAGTTTATCTGGCACCCTAGTACTTTATTCCCTCCTGTTATCTTCAGCAGCCCCACAGATATCAAGAAACACGTCCAGAGGCTCAGCTATAAGCAACGTTCATGAGGAAAAATAAAGGAAGAAATTCCATTGGAATAGCGAAACACGTTGAGTCGTAGCACTAAAGAAAAGGTCGATTTAATGAGGCCTTATTACCGCCGTTGATGAAGATTGGGTAACGAGTCCAGGGAATTCTATTGTTATACTGTTGATGCAGATTAATTATAATGTCTTGACAACACGAAAAAATGGCTCTTGACTTTACGAAAAAAAAATTTTTACTGTTTTTTTTTTTTTTTTACGAATCTCAATGTCGTGTGAATGCTTCGCTCTCACTTTTCTCTTACAGGTGTGTTGCCTGACCAGGTGTTGATTAATCATGCAGGTAAAGTCATCTGAGCAGGTGTTGAACTATCTTAAGGCTGGTTACTAGGATTAATCCTACACGAAAAGTCGCTTGAATTCAAATTGTTTACTCTTTAAGTCATCTTAAAGATGTCACTTTTGTAAAAAGGTTTGAAGTAAATTTGAGATAAAAATTTATAGTTACATTTAGTTTGATCTTACCTTTTTTTTTAATAAGGGGAAGGGAAGAAGGGGTTAGTCGGTGAGAGGCAACTCATGGTAGAATAAGGGAGGATAAACTAAGATATCCTAGATGGTTCCTTACAGATCCCTTATACAAATACAGTGGACCCTCGGTTTTCGTTCACCTCCAAACTCGAACAATTATGTAAATGTATTTTTGTAAGTGCTTTTGTAAGTGTATTTTTGGGGGTCTGAAATGACTAATCTAATTTACATTTGTCCTTATGGGAACAAATTCGTTTGGTAACGGCACTCAAAAAGCATTCTGGAAAGAATTTTCAACGAAAACCGAGGGTCCACTGTATTGTTAAAATGTATTCTCATCGCGATAATTCCTGTAAACAAGGAAGAGTTATCTTAAAATTAACGTAGAAATTCCCTACAACGAAAATTCTGAAAAGAATAAATAGGCATAATAAATCCCGTGAGTGGAACAATACACTAATAACCCGCATGTAGAAAAATGAAACGTACTGATGTTTCGGTCCTACTTGGAGCATTAACTAGATACTAGTTAATGTTCCAAGTCGGACGTGTGGTTTTTTTTTAAATTCTGAACATAGAACTAGGATGATAATAGGAGGGGAACCCTGATGCCGGTGAATGTTTATCCAGTGAACTGGATCTATCCTATACTTCCTTAGATCAAATCGAATTCTCTCTCATTCCCCGGGAGCTGTATAACCCGTAAGGGTTATTCAGTGCCTGAAAAATGTTCCCGTGAACATAATTAGTTTACCCGACTAAGGTAAGGAAAGAATTAGAGAACGTCTTCCAGAGATGAATACTATTTGAAGCTCCGGTACATGTCTGATGATGGTCAGAGTGGAAGGGTCTTCAAAAAAAAATTATGAAACAAAAGCTTTAGGTCAGGTATGGGAAGGAAAGCTCTGTCTTATTTAAACTTATGAGGGGGATGGAAATCTACTTTATAAAAGGATGTTAATGGAATCTACTTATGTTAATATTCTCTTAAGCTGTTAGAAAAATGTAACCATATAATTTGTGTGACAGAAATTGCTAAATTCACAAGCTTCCATCTTTCTGATTCCCAAGAATGAGAAACCTTGACTGTAGAGAGATGCTGATCTGATGCAAGACCCGAGGTCAAGACCTCAAGAGAAACTATAGAGTCCTATGAACGTCAATGTATTTTTGAATAAATGGTTTAGAGAAACCGAAAAGTTGACAAATGAGACACTTGTGCAACACTTGGGTATCTTTATTCTGGTAACTTTCGCCAGACAGTGGCTTCTTCAGTCCAATTCAGAGAAAGGTGGAAGATGAGAAGGAGTTAGGTAACCAGTCCCTCAGCCTCCAGGCTGAGAATAAAGACACTCAGGTGATCGTCACATGTCTCATTTGTCAATGTATTTACTCCCGTAGAATATCTCAAGGTTTATATCCTAGTGTAGAATAGGTAGGTTAGTGTATCTACTGGCTTAGAATGTAAGTGAGCATACTGGGGTAGAATGTCACTGTATATACTGTGTGTGTAGGTGAAAATGTGGTGTAGAATGTCGATGCTAATATGGGGTCCCTTGGTCCTCTTCTCCAGGATGCGACACACAAGGATTCATGGAAAAGAAAGGAAGAGAGGGTAACGAGGGAGAGACAGACAGACAGACAGACAGACAGAGCGAGAGAGAGAGACAGAGAGAGGGGGGAGTGAGGTCCATTATATTGTGATTTGCCCCCAGAGAACAACTTCAGGAGACAAGTTTGCTACTCCACTCGGAAACACAAGTTGCAAAACAAGTTGGACATGACTTTATTGTTCTGGTATCTTGCATCTCCATGTGAAATGCAGCTAGGTCTCTCTCTCTCTCTCTCTCTCTCTCTCTCTCTCTCTCTCTCTCCTCTCTCACTCTCACTCTCACTCTCTCTCTCTCACTCACTCTCTCACTCTCTCTCACTCTCTCTCTCTCACTCTCTCTCACTCTCTCACTCTCTCTGTCTCTCTCTCTCTCTCAGTCTTTTATTTTTGTTTCACATTAGGACTTACCTAGCTCATAATAAAAAATAAATTCACTCATATTCCATAACCTATTTCTTTTCGCCTCCTGTCTATTTACTTACCTTTTTCTCCCCCTTCCCTTCCTCATCTTTCCCTCCTGTCTCCTTTCCACCTAATCATTCTTTCTCCTTTTATCCTTCTCCTCCCTCCCTAATTTCTCCCTCCTCCCATTTTTTCTTCCCCTTATATCCTCAACCCTCCCTACCCAATTGCTATTCTCCCTTCCTCCCCCTCTCCCTCCCTCCCTCCCATCCCTCTTCTCTTTCTCTCCCTCCCTCCCTCCCATCCCTCTTCTCTCTCTCTCCCCACCCTCTCTCCCCTTCCTCTCCTCTCAAGGACTCCCACCTCAGCTTCACCTGCAGGACTTCATTAACATAGTGTACAGGATCCTGCATAATCCTCCAGGAAACCATTCCCTGCTTGTTTACTCTACTTCTTCCACTCTCCCTCCCCCTTGATATACTGTTTACACTGCTTTTTTCCTCCTCTGTATCCCCTTTACCTTCCAGAGGAGTTCCCTGATGCTTAACCATCATTACCTTAATAATAATAATAATAATAATAATAATAATAATCATGATAATTTTCATCATTTTTTATTTTTATTTTGACTCGTCTTTCCACTTTTATTTTAAACTCCCACAATTTTCCTTCTTTTCTTCACTTATTTCTTCCTTCTTTCCTTCACTTATTTCTTCCTTCTTTCCTTCACTTATTTCTTCCTTCTTTCCTTCACTTATTTCTTCCTTCTTTCCTTCACTTATTTCTTCCTTCTTTCCTTCACTTATTTCTTCCTTCTTTCCTTCACTTATTTCTTCCTTCTTTCCTTCACTTATTTCTTCCTTCTTTCCTTCTCTGTTTACTTCTCATTTCGTTCCCCCTTCCCACCCTTCGTCTCACCCCCTTTTATCTTTCTCTTCCCGCTTCCCTTCCATTCTTTCGTCATACCATCCTCCCTCCATCACTTCGACCAACTTTTTCTCCCTCCATTCCATATTTTTGTACCTTCTCTTATTCCATCATTTTTACTCTTCCATCGCTGCCTCCACAGCCCGTCTTTTCCTGGCCCTGAGGTCTTCCCTTTCCAGGTCCCCCCTTACCTGGTTCCCTTTAAATTGTTCCCTCTAAACTGTTCCCTTTACCAGGTTCCCCGTTCCACTTCCCCTTTAAAAGGTCCCCCTTAACAGGTGCCCTTTACCATGTTGCCCTACCTGGCCTCCCATTACCATGTCCACCATTACCATGTCCACCATTACCATGTCCACCATTACCATATCCACCATTACCATATCCACCATTACCATGTCCACCATTACCATGTCCACCATTACCATGTCCACCATTACCATGTCCACCATTACCATGTCCACCATTACCATGTCCACCATTACCATGTCCACCATTACCATGTCCACCATTACCATGTCCCTAAATCTCAATGACAGTCCTCTGCTTCCCCAATATTTTTTCCTCTTATTTTTTTATTCCAAGATTCCTTTCCTTCTTTTCCCTCCCCCCTGACTTCAAAGGTACCCTCCTTTTTTGCCCTCTTCAAAAGCGTTTGGCCCTTGAAGGACGTCGTCTCCGTTGTTGTTGTTGTTGTTGCTGTTATTGATGCTGCTGTTGTTGCTGCTTTTAGTGTTGTTGTTAGTGTTTCTGTTTCTGCTGCTGCTTCTGTTGCGGTATTTAGTTTGTGTTGAGGTGATGGTGTCGTATCCTACCTCCTGCTCATTCCTACCCATCTACCTCTCACCACCTATTCCTCTTCATTCACTGCAGCCTCCTCCTCTCTTCTTCCTCTTCCACCACCTCCTCCACCATCATCTTCCCACGGCCTCTTCTCTCGTGGCTAACACTCCTCCCGGTGAGAGGTCAAGGCAGGTCACACTGGCATAGCGGTAGTGGCAAGGTAGGCAAGATCCTTTCTCTTTCGCTTCTGCCTCTGTGATTATTGCCTGGTGGTAGTGGAGATGGGGATGATGGTTGTGTGGTGCGGTAAGGATGGTGATATAGTGCTGTGGTGGTGCTGGATGCGGTAATGGTGGTGGTGCTGAAGGTGGTGATGGTAGTGGTGTTGCAAAACATCTCTGTCCAGCACTTCCCCCCCCCCCCACGGAGTTTCACGCCGATATTTCTCGCATCAACTGCTTCTCTGTTAGAATGTCTCAGATTTTAGAAGCTTTCATATTTGTATTCCAAACGCATACTGCAGACATTGATGACGGAAAAAAAAAACATGTTGCAGAATTAGCTTTTACTGGGACAATCTCACTCTACGCACAGCGAAATTTGTCTCACAACCCACCAACTTTATAAAAGGTCGGAATTCAGACTGTAATTTTCGATAGTCAATATGTCACTGTTATAGGCAGATTCGTTAGTGAATTTATCATAGATAATTCCCCCATCTTATTCAACATATTTCTAGGACTATGTCATTTAGGTTTGTAATGGTTATCTTACCGTCTGTGAATAAAAATATAACCAATTTATGCCATAACGTCAATAAGTGGAATATAAAATAAAAGCGATAAAAGTCACTGTTTAAGGCTCACAAAGTTATTTATTTAACAAGCAACAGTAAAATTCTGACTGTTATTAAGAGGACTGAGCCTCGATACAAGCTGATCTGAAACATGCGTGTCTTTCTGATCGTCTTTCAGGTTTCAAGAAGATCCCGTAGTACATTATCCAGGTTCAGTTACTAGTCGAAGACTTAATAATGCCAGTGTTCCATTTACCACGGCTAGTTTTGCTTGTAATTTCACATTAGTTGCAGTTTCTTTACCGTGGTCACCTGTTATGGTGGGGACTTGTGGCATTGGCACTGGTGGTAGTCGTGGTGATTGTGAGGAGGGTTGGTTCGTCAGGACATCGGACAGGTGTTTCCTGACGCGGGTCCGAGTCAGATGATGACCCACCGTTGGAGCTTTTGGTTTGTGAGGAGTAGAGGTGGCTCTGTTAGGAGTGTAGCAGAGAGAGAGAATCTACCTCTATACGAGAGAACGTGAGACTTATAACAGTAAAGAAAACAAATAAAAAATACTGCGAGAAAGTGAGTAAAGTATTACACAAGATAAAATAAACCCGAGATATCAATTAAGTAGTGACCTGGAAATAATAATTATTACGATAAGTATGTGTTGTAATCCTTCTACTCTTCTGCAACACTCATGCACACGATTGCAACGCCAGTGGTACGTACGCCTCACGAATTAACACACAATTCCTGAGGTGTAACTGTGTGTGTGTGTGACACAAATACAAACAGACAGAATATCAATACAGCATTGGAATTTCACTGACGTATTCAGTAATCTCAAAAGAAGAATAAATGTCCCGATGTCGGGGCTAAAACAATTTAGAAATCATAAATTGACTTGCAATGGACCGAAATATCTTCTAAAGTTTTCTCTACAAAGTGAGGGGTTATTAGTTTCACCCTAATTTTTGCTTTAGGTATCGCTTGCTACTCTGTAAATGTCAACATGATGTATGAAAAGGTGACTCCAATTAATTTGTTGAGCTTTTCCACTCTGACACAAGTCACAGGATGAGTCTAAGTTCGATCGCATAATTGCACTGGACATGGATTTTGCTTGAGATATGGCAAAAGCATCGCAGCCTCTTTAAAGAGGAGAGATGCTCACTGCCCTCAGGTACAGCAAGAACCATCCAGCGGGTATAATAACTAACTGGGGTAAGCAAAGCTTTGTTACATTTAGTACTGAGAAAACACAGATGATAATGGTCTTTAGGTAGCATGACGTTATTACTGGAGCTGGTGAGAAAAAGGAAGTGACGTAGGAGTCAGCGATGAAGTTCATATCCCGAGGGCGAAATTTTACTCTGCAATGACTAGAAAGAATGTGTTTAACCTTGCAAGCAAAGCAGCGTAGATGAAATAAATGTTACTGTTCGCTTGCACGAAATTTGGTGTGCGGGTTGTGTGTGTATTAGACTCTCTAGATTGTAGCTTGTATATATGTTTATACTCATTGCTTCTGTTAACGTATCAAGGCTGCTTAGGTCGCTAATAATTAAAACGTCAGGGGCCTAAAATAACTGTTGAAGTTTCTGTACTTTGGTGTCAGTATCGACACTGACTATCAGGCTGAAGGTCGAGTTACTATTATTGATGCTATTAGTCATTATTTCGTTGTGGTATCATTAAAAGTTTCTCCTTATATTTCACTTTTATTTTGTCCATTTCATATATGAAGAAGCCTTTAGAGCGTTTGCAATCTCTATTTCTCTTACTTTCTTATGCTGTCAGCAAGCAAGCAAGCAAACAAGCAAGCAAGGTTATGGTGAACATTTCATTTTAAAGGATCACTTTAAACTCTGTTAATGATCGTCATTGATGGTGACTTAGCCATACCATTTTTTTTTTTTTAACTTTCTAGGAATATTATTCCTCTAAATAAACCGGTATAGAATTTTATTGGTATATTCTTCACATTTCCTCATCACTGTATTAAAATGTTCGATCAAGTTGACGTTACTCATCAACCTCTTCTGTTCCGTAGTTGGAAATCATCACCACATTGCTTTGTATTATGCAATAATCACCACATTGCTTTGTATTATGCAAGAATCGAGAACAAGTGACCCAGAATGCTTTGTATGTCAAAGCAGCTTCCCCATCCCCCCAAGTTCGAAAATGATATGGTTTGTGTTATCTTATTATACTGCATAGAATCATAAACAGAGATGCAGAACACAATGGCTTAAAGTGTCACGTCTAGCCGGAGTATTAATACTTGTTCGAACCGTTCCCAGCTGTGTTGTGTGTGTGTTGTGTGTGTGTTGTGTTGTGTGTGTTGTGTTGTGTGTGTTGTGTTGTGTGTTGTGTTGTGCTAATTTGTTTCATCGTTTTTCCATGAAAAGCAGTGCAACAGAATTTGAAACTGGCTTCTTTATATAAAGGAGAAGTTTTTTAGGCAATACGGCTTTCCAAAATTTTAAGGGGAGATTTTTTGCTGCACTATGTCGAGTTGCATATTTTAAAGCTCTTTTTATACTTCATTAAAGAGAGAAATAAGCATTACAAAAAAAAAATGAGGCTCGTGGTTTTCCTGAAGAAGGGGGGTTCCATTTGGAAGGGGGGGGGGGATTATTGGAGAATGCTGAGTAGTACATCATTTTAAGCAGTTTATATAGTTAATTCAAAAACTTATTTTCCATCCTAACTTGGTAAATTTCATTACAAAAATCCAACCCAGTCGAAATCAATCATGTTAAATTTTGAAATCATAAAATAAGATACATACGTTCACCTCTTAGCCAGACCTACTGAAAAGGTGGGTATGGGGGTGTGAGACCCCCACATCCACAAGACAAAGACAGGAGTGTGAGTCCCCCTACACTTGCTTTGTAATAAGATCTGTGTTTGGATATGGATTTCCCAAACCTTCCCAACAAGGTGAGTGGGGGAAAGTAGACTGTAGAAACCATAGGAAGAACTATTAAACTACGGAAAATTTTCTTTAGACTTTTTTCATTGATAAGTAACCTCACAAACGCATCTGTCTAGACTACTGCTGAGATTCCCGTTCCTTTCCCTTTCATTACATGGCTCCTGAAGACGCATGTAATGAAAGGTGCTTGTACAATCGTTATTGATCGCCGGTTTGCTATTAGTTACAAAATTTTATTTATGTATATATGTTATACACACACGCACTGTATAGTTCCTTTATATAAAGGGAAGGGGGATAAAAGAGAGTGTAAAAATTATAGGGGAATAAGTTTACTGAGTATACCAGGTAAAGTGTATGGCAGGGTTATTATTGAAAGAATTAGAGGTAAGACAGAGAGTAGGATTGCAGATGAGCAAGGAGGCTTTAGAGTGGGTAGGGGATGTGTAGATCAAGTGTTTACAGTGAAGCATATATGTGAACAGTATTTAGATAAAGGTAGAGAAGTTTTTATTGCATTTATGGATTTAGAAAAGGCATATGATAGAGTGGATAGGGGAGCAATGTGGCAAATGTTGCAAGTGTATGGAATAGGTAGTAAGTTACTGAAGGCTGTAAAGAGTTTTTATGAGGATAGTGAGGCTCAGGTTAGGTGTGTAGGAGAGAGGAGGTTACTTCCCGGTAAAAGTAGGTCTTAGACAGGGTTGTGTAATGTCACCATGGTTGTTTAATATATTTATAGATGGGGTTGTAAAAGAAGTAAATGCTAGGGTGTTGGGGAGAGGGGTGGGATTAAATTATGGAGAATTAAATGCAAATGGAGTTGACACAGTTACTTTTTGCTGATGATACTGTGCTTATGGGAGATTCTAAAGAAAAGTTGCAAAGGTTAGTGGACGAGTTTGGGAGAGTGTGTAAAGGTAGAAAGTTAAAAGTGAACATAGATAAGAGTAAGGTGATGAGGGTATCAAACGATTTAAATAAAGAAAAATTGGATATCACATTGGAGAGAGGGATTATGGAAGAAGTAAATGTTTTCAGATATTTGGGAGTTGATGTGTCAGCGGATGGGTTTATGAAGGATGAGGTTAACCATAGAATTGATGAAGGAAAAAGGTGAGTGGTGCATTGAGGTATCTGTGGAGACAAAAAATGTTATCCATGGAGGCAAAGAAGAGAATGTACGAAAGTATAGTGGTACCAACACTCTTATATGGGTGTGAAGCATGGGTTGCAAATGCTGCAGCGAGGAGGAGGCTGGAGGCAGTGGAGATGTCCTGTCTAAGGGCAATGTGTGGTGTAAATATTATGCAGAAAATTCGGAATGTGGAAATTAGGAGAAGGTGTGGAGTTACTAAAAGTATTTGTCAGAGGGCTGAAGAGGGGTTGTTGAGGTGGTTTGGTCATTTAGAGAGAATGGATCAAAGTAGAATGACTTGGAGAGCGTATAAATCTGTAGGGGAAGGAAGGCGGGGTAGGGGTCGTCCTAGAAAAGGTTGGAGGAAGGGGTAAAGGAGGTTTGTGGGCGAGGGGCTTGGACTTCCAGCAAGCATGTGAGCGTGTTAGATAGGAGTGAATGGAGACGAATGGTTTTGGGACATGACGATCTGTTGGAGTGTGAGCAGGGTAACATTGTGTGAAGGGATTCAGGGAAACCAGTTAATTGATTTAGTTGGACTTGAGTCCTGGAAATGGGAAGTACAATGCCTGCACTTTAAAGGAGGGGTCTGAGATAGTGACAGCTGGGAGGGACTTTTCTCAGTTGTCATATCTGAGCTCCTCTGCAAAGACAGTGATTATGTATGAGTGTGGTGAAAGTGTTGAATGATGATGAAAGTTTTTTCTTTTTGGGGATTTTCTTTCTTTTTGGGTCACCCTGCCTCGGTGGGAGACGGCCGACTTGTTGAAAAAAAAAAAAAAAAAAAATATATATATATATATATATATATATATATATATTATATATATTGTGTGTGCACGAAAAGAGAGGATAAAGGAGAGTGTAATGGAAAATGAATGAGGGAAGATTGGAGGAGTGTAAGGGGTGAAGGGCAGACAAGTTGGCTAAGTAAGGTAAAAAAAAATTTGTGCTGTTCCGCATATCTTCACATAGTGAATGGCTGATTTGGCCTTCAGTGCCGTTAGTGCGGAGAGATAGAGGTTAGAGGGAGGGAGGGAGGGAGGGAAGGAAGGAAGGAAGGAAGGAAGGAAGAGGGGTGAGAAGATAAGGGCAGAAGCCGGGAAGAAGGGAATAAAGAAATAAGACAAGGGGAGTGGTACGAAAGAAAGGAAGAGAGGAAGGTCATTTTGGTTGGATGTACTCTTCATTGCCCAAGTTGTGTCTGAGTTGTCCTGGTTTTGGCATCCTGTTTAAAGACTTCCTTTATAATTATGTATTTTTTGCATATCTGAAACAGTGTTTCTTGTCAGCAGGTTCTTGATCTTCTGAGTTTCACTTTATATATATATATATATATATATATATATATATATATATATATATATATATATATATATATATATATATATATATATATATATATCAATATACACACGAAACAGACCAATAGCATGTGATATTTCTGGTTTTTACTTTGCCATTTGTGTGTGGGTATTTTATCTTTGAGATGCTTGTCCATCTGGTTCTTAAAGAACTGAACTGTTTTTGCACTTACAACTTTGCAGTGCAGTCTTCCAGTGTTCTATAACTATGTTTGCCAATAAACGTGACTCAACTTTGCGTTGCACCTCTTGCCTCGTAGTTCCATGGCCATGGTTTGCGTTACTGAATTGCTTTTCCTATCTTAAGTTTGAATGGTAGGTATAGAGAGAGAGAGACCGACGGAGACATTCAGACAGAGTTAGACAGAGGCAGACAGACGGTTACAGAGAAGGAAGAGAGAGAGACAGAGACAGAGAAAATACATCTCATGCATACTAACACAAGATTACAAGGTCTCACGTATATAGAAGAGGGTGACCTTCCAGCGCCTGGAATGGCAGAGCTGACCTGAAGACGAACGCAAACACGAATAAAAGTGAGACGAGGAGGAACCTGCATGAAGATGGTGCTGGTGCCTGCTTCAAGGTGGACCAGTGCCATTCTACTGCCCCAAGGTGACGGGAAGGGAAGACTAGGGAAGGGGGCGAGGGCAGTGAATAGGCAGAGAAGGGAAAGGCCAGGGAAAAGAGTGGATGAGAAGAGATGTAAGGGAGTATAATTTTTTTAAATAGCAATGGAGATATCGTTTAGTATTCCATTAAAAGTTCAGCAGCTACGGGAGCTTTTAAGTTTTGTTTCAGCAGCGCTTGAGTTACTATTACTTATCACTTAACATCAAGGAAAAAGTTAGGGAAAAGTTGAGGGGTGTGGGAGTAGATGGTGAAGGTAAAGGAGTAGATGGCGAAGAAAGAAATATAAAATTCCAAACCATTCTTCATTTAACAAAGTTCATTTTTAACGGGTTTCCCCACTGTAAGTTTCTTATTGCTTACAGTAAACTTCCAAATGACATATTTTAAGCTAGGTTAGATTAGTGTTTTCTGTGTTACATGCACTTATAAAAACGCTTAACAACAAAGTAAGCATATTAAAAAAAACAAGGCCATGCACCAGGAACTTCAAAACTGTCACCTGCGTTGCGTCCCCACAGATGCTGGTAGTGACCATCTTACCGCGGTAGCAAGGCTTGAGTGGCTTAGGTGGATAGGACACAATATGAAATTTATGGCATTTACTGAAACGACGTTTCGTCCACCAGGGACATTATCCATGCATTGATAGTGTCCATATTGGACGAAACTTTGCAGTAAATTCCATAACTTTAATTTTGTCTTATTCACATTCTTGTTTGTATATTTTACCTTTGATGTTCATTTTGAGTGGCTTAACCAGACTAAAAACCCATCACCCTCTCCCTCCCCCCATCCATCCTTTGGCTTAGTGAGTTTTTTCCCTCATTCATCGAAATTTTCTCTTGCTTCTCCCCGATAACATGGAAAATTTTATTAACATTAATTACGGATTGTGGAAAATGGATCGTAAGTAGTTGTACTTGATTTGTGATTGATTTATGTAATTTGTGAGTGTCATCTGGTAGCAAATTGGTATTTAAAGTCCAAATTTGATAATCGTAGCGGAATGTGTTTACAGCCCTGACACATCCCCCACCACTCCTTCAGAGAGCATGCACAAGACTTCAGACCACCAGGACTCGAGTCCAATTTAACCCTTTCCCCCTGAATCTCTGCCCAAATATTACTTTGCCCATAATAACTTTAATAAAATTACATTAAAAATTAATGTTGAAAATCGATGTAAACGGAAAGGTAATTTTTGATAAGCTACAAATAATTTGAGTTAATTTCAATTGCAATTATTCTTACAAAATGAGAGTAATTAACAAGGACGTACATCTTAGTCTAATTCAAGCTAATTAGTTAACTTGACCTGCTATCTCTTCCTCTCTTTTTTTTTTTTTTTTTGTAACTTTTAGTATTCACCCTGACGTCTAACAGTGCCAGTTATAAAACCCGTAAAGGGCCTATAATTCAAGGTACAGGTGCTATCATACGTCGTCGTTTCTCATTTTCCTGCATGGTTTCCAGCTATTTCATTCTCCTTTATATCTGATCACATGATGATAATATCTTTATTTCTACAAGTACATGTACAAGGTATACAGTCCTAGCTGACATCAACGACATACTACTATATAGAAAGCCGCTTGTTATGCTGAGTATTTCGGGCAAATTAGGTCAGTTTTGTCCCAGGATGCTACCCACACCAGTCGACTAACACCCAGGTACCCATTTTACTGATGGGTGAACACAGACAGCAGGTGTCTTATGAAAACACGTCCTAATATTTTTCAGCCGTACCGGGGATTCGAACTCCGGACCACAGTGTGCGAGTCGAGTGCGCTTGCGCTCGAGCTACGAGACACCAATGGATTAATTTGATATCAATGCACCACTTGCAAACAAACCATACCACGGGTGGGGACTGAACTCGTGGCAAGTTAGGTAGCCTGGTTACAAGCTGTTGTTGCCAGTAAAGGTGTAGCGCTTCTCAATGAAGATCATAATTATTGTATGGCTATTGACCGACAATTGGTTAAAAAAAATATGCCTATAACAAAAGTACATCTTTCTCTATTACCGCGTTTCACTTGAACGAGACCTAATAATAATAATAAAAATGTTTAAATTTGTAATTATTGTTTGCACAACATAGCCATCCTATAAGCCCTTATCTCCCAATGTTAGGAGGTGATTAACGGCGACTGAACACTAGTAGCATTCGAGGTAACCGAGGAAGATTTTTATCTAAATACTGCAAAATAAGGACCATCTTTTACCTAAATGAACACCCTATGTACTGTGTGATAGATAAAGATGAGATCTGATTACACACTCACGAATACATTTGATCCCAATGTGACTAGTTTATGAGCTTAAATGTATGTATTGGGTTGGGCACGGTAGTTAATTTAGTTTCATAAATTTAATATTTAATTAAGAAGTATTTACAGGTAATTATCAAGTCTAGAGATGAGGGTAATCTTCGGCGCACAATTTGAGAAAAGTATAATTAATCTTTGAGCTCCAGCAGAGATATAGAGAGACAGTCAGAGATGGAGGGAGAGAGGAGGAGGGAGAGGGATGAGAGGTAAATGAGTGTTAGCAACAGTTTTTCAAAAGCACTTGTGGATAGCCATTAAGCCTTCTGCACGTGTTTTTTTTTATTTCTGTACCCGCGTGTGTGAGAGAGAGAGTCGGGGTATAGGGAAGGAAATTGGTAGATAACAGAAAACCCTACCGAGGTCATCTGTTGGCAACACAAAATTACTGGCCCTGGTAATGTTACAGATCGTATCTGGACAGGTGAGATCAGGATAGCATCCTGATAGCATCCTGTTCAGAGCACCTTTGGGGTCCAATACAACAATCCTTGAGGTTAACCGGAATGAACTTAAAATGATGCAACAAATTACTTGTGGAAATGACTGCAAGCCCACAAATAGTTGAATAAATTCACGTATAGCAAAGAACAATCTTTTATTCATACAAGACTTCACCCACTAGCAGTGAAGCTTAGTATATACATACAGTAGGTAATTTATAAGCTCATGATACCTAATACCTTATCGGAAAGAGCTTTTTCCAGTGATGGGCTACCGGTGTCCTGAGGTGTGCACCATCCTTCGACAGCCAAAGAAAAAAGCGAATACGAGGAACTGAGGTCGATAGTCATGAAAGCGCTCAGACTTTCCCAAGGAGATGGCTGGTGGGTTCATGCTATGCTTCCAGCTAGACAGGTGGGAGAGATATCCCCAGGGTAAAACAAGTAGCATTACCTGCATTACTATCCTCCTGTGATGTATCTGGGGAATTAGTGGAGCACGGGGGGATGAAAAGTCTCACACACACACACACACACACACATGCCCATATGCTGCCCATATCCTGGCGGGGCCAGGAGCTGAGTCTCGACCCCTGCAACCACAATTAGGTAAGTACACACACACACACACACACACACACACACATGCCCATATGCTGCAGCATATGGGCGCCTAGCAAACCTAAGAACAGCATTCCGTTATCTTAATAAAGGATCGTTCAGGACTCTGTACACTGTGTACGTTAGGCCCATACTGGAGTATGCAGCACCAGCTTGGAACACACACCTAGCCAAGCACGTAAAGAAGCTAGAGAAAGTGCAAAGGTTTGCAACAAGACTAGTCCGAGAGCTAAGGGGTATGTCCTACGAGGAGAGGTTAAGGGAAATCGACCTGACGACACTGGAGGACATGAGAGATAGGGGGGACATGATAACGACATATAAGATACTGAGAGGAATTGACAAGGTGGACAAAGACAGAATGTTCCAGAGATGGGACACAGCAACAAGGGGACACAGTGGGAAGTTGAAGACTCAGATGAATCACAGAGATGTTAGGAAGTATTTCTTCAGTCACAGAGTGGTCGGGAAGTGGAATAGTTTGGGAAGCGATGTAGTGGAGGCAGGTTCCATACATAGCTTTAAGAAGAGGTATGATAAAGCTCATGGCGCAGGGAGAGTGACCCAGTAGCGGCCAGTGAAGAGGCGGGGCCAGGAGCTGTGAATCAACCCCTGCAACCACAACTAGGTGAGTACACACACACACACACACACACACACACACACACACACACACAGTGACATCAGGAAGATTGTTTGCATTGCTTCTGCCTGGGTTCAAGGTGGGCAAGAATTTTACTGGAACAAGATGATGATTAGTAGAAAGGGAGGGATGGGGAAAAGCAGAAGGAAGTGATGGGAACGAAGTAGGATAAAGAGGAAAGGAAGACGTAAGCATGACAGATCTGAGGAAGAAGGGTGTGTGCAGATAGGGATAAGGACGGAAAAATGGGAGAAAGATAAACCACACCACAGGGAAAAAAAATCAGAGAATAAATGAAAGAAAAGGAGTTGATAAACTAAATCTCATAATATAATGCCTAATCTGATCCTTCGCTCGTTGAAATCATGGCAAACTTTGCAATGTTTTGCATATATAATGACCCCCTGTTTCAAGTTGCTCATCAAGAAAGGCTATAAAAAGAGAGTTGCAGAAGAGAATTAACAAGAGCGTGTAGCCCGGGTGCTTGTGTTAACTTCTGGTGAGTTGTGAGTACCTGTTAACTCGGGGTGTAGAAGACTTAACTGCGAGCAAAGTTCTAAGTTCTTGCAACTCAAGTAGCTTTACATGTTGCATGTTGATGTTTGTACAAGTGGGAGTGTAAACACACGTAGTCTCAGGACTAGTGAGAATATATACTTATGTTTCATGGTAATGCTTTAGCAGATGGGAGTATTACTACCTATTGTAATGTTTGCACAGATTTGAGTGTAAACACCCATGGCAACGTAAGGTTTGTACACCTGAAAGCATTAGCACGTGTAAATTAATATTTGCACTGGTGGGAATATAAATGTACTGCAAGGCAGCGTTTGCTCAAGTGAGAGTATATGCATGTGTTGCATGGGGACCAGGCAAACTTTAAGTTTATTTACATGTTATATAGCAAGTTATTAAATGTGTGTTGTTAAATGTTATCTCCAGCACGAGGGAGAAATACAATCAAAATATTCACTTTAATTTGCCTGGATAATTGTTTTCATGTTAAATTATATTAATATTGCATACAGATATAACACATTCAACAGGTTGGTAGAAAATCTGAGCCTAATGACAACGATGACAAAGGTGTCTAGAAAAAAAATACATAGGAGAAACAGGAAGAAGCTTCAATAATCGGGTTGTTGATGCTGGCCGCACGCAAACTGACGTACAAGACACATTCTGGCTGGTCAGGTACTGACTATAGGTGCCTGACTTGTCTGACTTTCTTGGGTTATCCTACGTAATTTACACTGTGTATGATGCTTATTCTTACGTGTACCAGTGCCTTAATAAACTTACTAGTCAACTAACAATTAACTAAGGAAGAACTAAGAAAAAAGCGATCCTGAAGGAGAAAAAAGACTAATTATGTTATAATACTTTAAAGGAACTCAATATGAGGTAGTGAGTGCAAGAACTTAAAGAAAATGTAACAAGATTTGAATGATAAACAGAGGTTGTTAAAGCAGTTATAACACTGGCAACAGAGGCAGCAGCAGCAGGAACAGCAGTAGCAGCAGCAAGAACAGCAGCAGCAGCAGCTGGGGCGGCCACTGTGACCATTCTCATGCCCGAGGCTCCTGAATCGGAACAGATGTTGAGGGGGAGAAGATAGAGAGGAAGTAGAGACAGAGTGAAGGTGGTGAGTGAGGGACAGTGAGAAAGGGAGAGAGGTGATAGGGAGAGTGAAAGGGAGATAGGTAGTTGGAGAGGGATATAGAGAGGGTGGTAAATGAAGAGAGAGAGGAGGAGCAAAAGATGGAGAAGGCAGGAGAGATAAAGATGGAGACGGGGGGGGGGGGGTAAGGGATGCAGTTCGTTTCAGTTATGCCTGCAGGTTGATCTTCTCAACCCCCCTCCCTACCCTTCATGCACCACCATCCCTCCATCCTCCCTCTCTTCCCTCTCTCCCCCCTTCCTCCCTCTCCCATCAATTACCTCCCTTCTACCCTCCCTACCAACCAACCTTCCCTTTTTCCCCTCCCCAAGCACATCCTACACTGAATATTCTTGTTGTTATTGTCGAATTTCGCTATGAATTTTGGCATAATTATTTATCCTTAGAGATTTGTTTATATACTTAAGAGTATGAATATACGTATTTGTTTTTTTATTTCTTGATTGTTTGTTAAAACGCTCGTACAAAACTGTATGATGCTGAAATAAATTATTTTAATTTTCCCATCGGTGTTTGTGTTTGATTAAGAATTATATTTATTTGTAGACGTTTCGTCATGCAGTGACTTTATCAATACAAGAACATAATGTGAAGACTGTAGAACCATATGCAAAAGATAAGGTAATCAGTCCTTCAGCCCTGAAGTTGGTGATGAGCACCGTAGGAAGAATCTGAAGCACAGTCAGGAAACCTGGCGCATATATATACTGGCATCAGATGATGAAACTGGAGGGCGAAACGTCTACAAATAAAAGTACCCAGATGTTGCCGTCTAAATCTTCATCCTGTCGGTGTTTACCATCAAACTTGCGTTTGATTGTTTTCAAAATACGTAATATCAATTTCTGTAAATCTGTACAAGGCAACCTGGATGAATTAAGTAGATGGAGCGGAAGATAGGTGGCAGAATCTTGAGTTAGGTAAATGCCGTGTGATGGAAATGGGAAAAACCGAAATCAGACCACAGAGAAAGTTTATATTGTGACCAAAAAAACAAACAAAATATCTTTGAAGTATCAAGGAAGGAAGGGGATCTAGGAATCATAATTCATAAAAAGAATATCTTCACTATGTAATATAAATGAAATTGTAAGAAATGTATATGATTTGTCTAATTATTAAATAAGTTTAAGTTAGAATGAGTAACATGTGGATCAGATGGAAAAGGTCTTAGTCTAATGAGGAAAAGTCTTACGAGAAAATCCTTATTACACAATAGATGCCTAAGCAGACTACTAGAAGGAGAAAGAGGAGATATGATAAGAGCATACAAGATTATAAAATTATTCGATTGAATAAAAAATTCATTCCTTCAGTTTGAATAGCAAGAAGCCACAGATGTAAATTAACAGGGGGGGATATTATGATATTATGGGGAAAGAATGAAATAAATAAAAAGATTTAATGAAGACGAGACTTAAGTATAACTCTCCTCCTGTAATTTGTTGCTAGGAATATGTAATTCTCTCTCTCTCTCTCTCTCCTCTCTCTCTCTCTCTCCCTTCTCTTTCTCTCCTTCTCTCTCTTCTCCTTCTCTCTCTCTCTCTCTCTCTTTCTTTCTCCCTCTTCTTCTCTCCCTTCTCTTCTCCTTCTCTCTCTCTCTCTTCTTTTCTCCCTTCTTTCTTTCTCCCTTCTTTCTTTCTCCCTTCTCTCTCTCCCTTCTCTTTCTCTCTCCCTTCTCTTTCTCCCTTCCTTTCTCTCTCTTTCTCTCTCTCCTTACCTTTCTCTCTCTCATTCTCTCTCCCTTCTCTTTCTCTCTTCTTCTCTCCCTTCTCTTTCCTCTCTTCTTCCCTCTCTTTCCCCTCTCCCCTCCTTCTCTTTCCCCTCTCCCCCTCCCTCTCTTTCCCCTCTCCCCCTCCCTCTCTTTCCCTCCCCCTCCCTCTCTTTCCCTCTCTCCATCTTTCATATCTCCTTTCTTTTACTTTCTCTCTCCCTTCTCTCTCTCATTCTCTCACTCTCAGAGAAACAGGTTTATTAACCCTCTAGGTTTTCCGAGTGACTGAACATGAAAATAGTTGCTATATTATTTGTGATGGTTGAGGTGTGAGACCCAAGACTTGGGGTGTTAATATATCTTTTGTTTGCTTTTTCAGTCTTTTAGTCTTATTACTATTGCACTTTCGCTAATGATTGACTGTTTTCTTCTATTTCTTTATTTCATTTTTTCTTCTATTGTCCCTTTTCTTCTTTTTCTGTATTTTTCCTATTTTTCTTTTTTCTATTTTTTCCTCTATCTCTTTCTTTTTCTTCCTTTTCGACGCTTTTTTTCCTCGTGGCTCCTACTGATTTAGCGCTTCTCTCTGAGTGTGATAATACTTTGGTGATGTATGTCTTTTTTTTCATTTGCTATTTTTTTGTTTTGTTTTTGTCTCTCCAGTATTTCCTCTGTTCCATCTGATCGTTCGTGTTTATGTTATTTTCAGTGTCGTATTCTTTTTTTTTTCTTTTAGTCTTCCATTCTTTTCTCTCTTGTTTCATATTCCAATTATTTTTCCTTTGGCTCTTTTTTTTCCTTCCAATTTTTCTTTTTTCCTCTAATTGTCTTTCTGTTAAACCATTTCATATTCCTTCTGTTTTCGGCCTTATCCTATTCATCTTCCATTTTATTCTTCATCACCTCCTTTTCGCCGTCCTCGTCTTCGTCCTCTTCCTTTTCGTCCTCGTCCTCTCCTCCCTCCTCTCCTCCTTCCCTTCCCCTCCTCCTCCGCCTCTGCTTCTCAAGACATTTGCAAACCCCACCAAAAAACTTTGCTGGAATGCAAGGTTATGGCGCCATGCTTACGGAACGAATCTCTTCCAGAAATCATCGTCTTCGTTCCATATTTCTTCCCCCCTTCACCCTTTCCCCCTCCCATCACGCTAATTCTCTCCCTCGTCATCTGGGCAGTCCCCCTCGTTAGGAAGAAAAAACACCACCGAACGACCCCAAACAGCCTTCGCCTTTTTTTTTTTTTGAAGACGATTGGGCTTTTGGTTAGTCTAAACTTTAACTAGAGAGGGAGTTTCTACAGGGATGGAGAAGGGGGATGGAGTTTGTGCAGCGAGCGAAGTGGAGTGACACTTTTGGCTTGAACGAAGTGTTGGGGAGTGGAAAGTGTGAGAGGAACAAAGAAGAGGTCTCGTAAGGTCCTGGGGTCAGGTTGATGAGCACACACATATGCCAGTTAGAGAGAGAGAGAGAGAGGGGGAATAGGTAGGTAGGTTTTGGGAGGAGGGAGGTAGGGGACAGAGGAAGGAATAAAGGAAGAGACATATACAGTGTATACAAGTCAGGGAAAGAAATCCATAAGGAAGTCAAAGTAAAAAATATATATAGTCAAGCTGAAGGTTCTCTCCCCACCCTCCATTTCCTCCGGCTGTATTACATTTAATTGAACAACTGTAATACATATAAATTAAGAGATTCTGTTTTTTCTTCAAATTTTATATATCTGGGCGGTTTACATTCTTTACTGGAAAAAAAAACATGTTAATAAAAGTCGATGGAGGTAGTAAATACTGCTGCTGTTGTTACTGTTACTTGCACTGCTGCTGCTGCTGCTGCTGCTGCTACCGCTGGTGTTGTTGCTATTATTACTGCTGAAGCTGCTTCTGTTGCAGCTGTTATTAGTTCATAAAACTTATCTTCGAGTACACAGTGGCTTAGGAGGCTTCAACCTATCTTAACATCCTTCAGGTCTTCCCCCAATCCACCTCTGTGATAAAAATCATCAAATGTTCAACTTTTCTTTGGTATGTCTACGCTTGTACCAGATAATGGTCAGTAGGTCCAGTAGGTAAATTTCAGTGCTCCTCTGGGTTTTTTTTCTGCTTCTTGTGTCTTTGTAGCTAAGCTACGAACGACACAACGTACAGAAGATACAGCGAGAAAGACGGAAATCACAGAGGAAGGCCACCGCCAGGAGGGTGAATCACATTAGCAGATCACAGCACTCTAGCATCAAGTAAAGAAATGTTTTCCTAGCTTTCCTTGAATTATTTCTTTGCCAGATAATGTGATTAACGATGTTAAATATCGTCAGGTCGTCATTAAAAATAGATCGTTCTATGATTTCGTGAAAGGTACACACAAAAGGCAGGAGGTACTCCTTTATCTAGCATCTAGCAACATATGGAACAGTGAAGGCGGCAGTGAAGCCACTAGCTCTGCTTACCCGTCAAGTGTCCCCGGACACTTTACCTGACAACGCCAAATATATTCAAAATACCAAATAAAGTCATCACTATAATGACAACTTTGGTCAGCAACCTAATTGGTGATGAAGTCAAAGTAGTAGAATATTTTACTTGTAAATGAAACAAATGATGTACTCCAAAAGGAGGTACCTGTAATCATACGGTATCTTTATAACACAAAGGTTCACGAGTCATTCCTCTCTTTCACAGAAGTAGATAGTCTGTATACAAAGGTCAAATTCTTTGCCACAATCCAGAAGTTCCACAATTTTTTTCTATCAGTTGTGCACAACAGGATTATAAAAAGAAAAAGGCAGCTTCACTCCCCAAAGTATCCACTACATTAATCAAGATTATCAGTCACAAAATGGTCTTGCCATGACACTTCGTGCTCTCCTGTCAAATTAACATTACCAGTAATTTTCTGCAGCCACACTGGACATGACGATAACCTCAAATACACAAAGGGTTACAGAAGCAACCTCAAATGCACATAGGGGTTACAGAAGCAAGGCGATTGCTATACACATTAGCAAACTAAAGGGTTCATCAGCAATGAATAATCTTCTTTAGTAGATAAATTTTGTATTCTGGAGAGGGCATTAAACAATGGTATTTTAGAGGGAAAATTTAATTAAGTTCATAAAGTGCGAGACGTTTTGCCGAGAGGAAACTCAACAAGATCACAGTATCGACTCAACACTCGAATTTTGTTAAAATGCTCACACCATACCGTGATGCTCTCAAAGATAGGTATAAGCTGGTGTATATCAGCTTACCTTTGCCAGTTAATTCAGCCGAACATGAAGTAACTGTTACTCCATGTGACTGACGAAAACTTACTCGAGAAACTTTAGTGACAACAAAACAAGCGAAATTGCAGTTAAATTGTTAAAATATTAAATAAAGAAGAGCCCAGAGTCTGAGTGATGAAGGTATAATTAATGTTTGCTGCTGCCAACCACAAGAACAGAAGCAGCACATTGATGTAACTTTTACTTACCCTGAACCTTTCATTTGAAAGTAGATTGAATATATTACGTTCTTGTCGTATATCATAACATTAATTAAGCCAAGGTGAATATCATTATTTTCATGACGTATATATTGATGTAATTTCATGTAATTATTATTATTTATTGAAATGAACATTTGTTAGAGAGCATTGCTGTTTCTTTTGATTTGTAATATGCACTCTCGATAAAATTGGTGAGTTTAATCTTTTATATCCCCTTGTTCAAACCAGACGGCACCCTAGAGCATATAAATTTTGGAGCCACCCTAGTATCTATCAATCTACGTATATATACATACATATATGTCGTGCCGAATAGATAAACTTGCGATTTTAGATTAATAGCAATGCTCTCCTTGCCGAATAAGACAAGCGAAAATTTGTGTATGCATTAATTTCGCAAAAATCATACTGAACCTAACGATTTTTTTTTATTTCATTGTGTTTATTAAATTATTGTAAACTTATCTAAAATATATTTAGTTGGATGAGGCTAAATTAAATTGCGCTTGTTATAATAAGGATAGGTAAGTTTTCTAAGGTTCCTTGCTACAAAATTATTATTTTTTACATTAACATAAATGAAAAAAATATCTTTAAACGTGCAAGAGAAAAACTTAGAAGAGACTTAATTTTTAATGAGTGCTAATTGACCAGTTTTACCTATTCAGTACGATATATATATATATATATATATATATATATATATATATATATATATATATATAAATTTATTTATTTCTTCCTAACAGAAGATACCCATTTGGAAATATTCAATATAAATGTAACAAAATAGAAATCGTATAAAAGGAAAACTTTGGCAATATTTGGTATGGAAAAGTTACCCCACCCCCCAATGACTTTATCAACGTTTCACCCACCAGAGGCTTTATCAGCGTTTCACCCACCAGAGGCTTTATCAACGTTCCACCCAACAAGGGCTTTATCAATACTGCAACCTTATGTTTGACGCTAAAAATTACCATGAAAAAGAGAAAATGCTAGTGGACACGCTCAGTCGAGTTATTCAATTATCTTTTTAATGGACATAGGCTATGTTTGTTGATTTTTCCTCTTGTAATGGTTATACATTATCCTCGTGGAAATCCAAATCTAACAGTTTGTTAGTTTCTAAGCCTGTCGACTACATGCAGTTCATGTATACCTTAACATGTATACATGTATACTTTAATCCCAAAATATTATTAGTATATAAGGAATGAGACAAATACCTCTCCTTGTATATACTTTGTGGGGGAATAGTAACTTTGAGGCCCTCCTTATCAAAACTCTTCTTCCCTAGAGACAAACGTACATACTCAAAGTTGTGTGTGTATCCCTCGCTGTATATACAGTATTCTGAAAGTTCACCTGATCACTGTAGTAGTGATCCCCTCAAGGGGATCGCTGGTGAGGGGCCCTTGATCTAGGTAATTAGCTCTGTGCTCCAGTTCCCTGAATTAAGCCTGAATACCTTCCCCATCCTCCCCACAGGCGCTGTATAATCCTACGGGTTTAGCGCTTCCCCCTTGATTATAATAATTGTAGTGATTATGGTATCCCTGAGTTGGTGGTGTTAGGATTAGGTTAAGTTTGTAGATAAATGGTTCAGAGATGCGACAGATTGAGAAATTAGATACACGTGTTGAACATGTCTATATTAGGTTAGGTTTGTCAGGAAACAGATCAAGTGTTTCATGATGCGGGTCTTTAGTCATATGATCCGAGGCCTTACGCTGGCTTACCGGTCTACCCCTTTAAAAATTAAGGTTATAATTGTAATGATTAATCTGTTGTGTTCAGGTTACGTGTGATGCCTTAATATACTTTCCTGCAGTCGACTGGATTTTAACCTAAACGATCAACATTTGTATTCTCCAATTTTTTATCTACTTGTTAGTCTATTTTGACAAATTTTAGATCCAAGTGAGTTAAATTTTTCTTCTTAATCGTGTAAAATACAAAGAATCAGAAAATTCTCTGAGAATTGTTACAAATTTTCTTGTTGATCATTCTGAGCATTTTGGTTTTTTGAGTTTCACTCAGTGCGACAGGCAGTGCTGCATAAAAGGGGGGAGGGGATTCAATCAAGGCTCTAGCCCCGAGTCCCCTTCCCCCCCTCCCCCTCACACACAGACAAAAAGGGGTCCCCATTAATGGTACACACAGACAAAAAGCTGGTTGACACGTTATATGATAACACCAGCATGTAATTTGACAATGAAGCTTTAGTGGCTGGGCTCTGCACAATTTACATGGTCTGGGGCCTCCACCTCCAGCACTGGTGGCACTCGTACAAATCAACATTGAGTAAATATATACTGTATATTTCGATCTCAAACACAGGCCTTCATCAACAATGTATATATGAAATAGGGAAAGGCTGCTTATATCTACCTCGAGTTTAAATGGAGGGCATTCCGGGGGCCAACACCCCCGCGGCCTAGTCCTTGACTGGTCACCTTTTTGAGTGAGGGCAAATATTAGGTACTGATACTCATTCGATATAGTATACACTGTCCTGGGAAATTTTCAATCTTGTAATAAAATTGATAAAAAAATAGATTAAAACAATAGTTTTGGAGTTTTCTTTTCACTCATCAGTGGACTTTATTGATTATTCTCGTTTAAGTTTGTAAATAAATCATATCGTCCCTGTCCATATCTGACTGATCTTTTATGCTCCACTATCCTTCTTATCAAGTCCCAACGGGTCTGCTCAAGGTAAATCGTATTGCAATCCTTTCCAAGAATTTTGTAAACTAAGCATTCAATCGAATTTTTCTTTGGATGATGATTCGTACCGAATTATAATACAATACAACAGTGACAATACACACAGAGCATAAACACAGTTAAATGTATCTCTCCGTGTATTGTATACACACACACTTTTCCTGTAAGCCATATTTTAGGAAAAAAATGTTTTTTTACATTGTATAGGTGTATCATTGCTTAATGTCACTCAAAATCGATATATAAACTTACAATACATTACAAGTACAATCTCCAAGTTCCATCTCTCATTTTTCATTGCTAAAAGGTTTCACTCACCCTGGGTTCCCTAAAGGTTTCACTCACCCTGGGTTCCCTGAAGGTTTCACTCACCCTGGGTTCCCTGAAGGTTTCACTCACCCTGGGTTCCCTGAAGGTTTCACTCACCCTGGGTTCCCTGAAGGTTTCACTCACCCTGGGTTCCCTGAAGGTTTCACTCACCCTGGGTTCCCTGAAGGTTTCACTCACCCTGGGTTCCCTGAAGGTTTCACTCACCCTGGGTTCCCTGAAGGTTTCACTCACCCTGGGTTCCCTGAAGGTTTCACTCACCCTGGGTTCCCTGAAGGTTTCACTCACCCTGGGTTCCCTGAAGGTTTCACTCACCCTGGGTTCCCTGAAGGTTTCACTCACCCTGGGTTCCCTGAAGGTTTCACTCACCCTGGGTTCCCTGAAGGTTTCACTCACCCTGGGTTCCCTGAAGGTTTCACTCACCCTGGGTTCCCTGAAGGTTTCACTCACCCTGGGTTCCCTGAAGGTTTCACTCACCCTGGGTTCCCTGAAGGTTTCACTCACCCTGGGTTCCCTGAAGGTTTCACTCACCCTGGGTTCCCTGAAGGTTTCACTCACCCTGGGTTCCCTGAAGGTTTCACTCACCCTGGGTTCCCTGAAGGTTTCACTCACCCTGGGTTCCCTGAAGGTTTCACTCACCCTGGGTTCCCTGAAGGTTTCACTCACCCTGGGTTCCCTGAAGGTTTCACTCACCCTGGGTTCCCTGAAGGTTTCCATTTCTTATCTGAGCCTTACTTAAAAATAAATTATCTGTTAAACAGCTAAAGAGAACTGGGTAAAAAATTCTATGGTGTATACCTGGGGAGTATATCTGGAGGGGGTTTCGGGGGCTCAACGCCCCCGCATCTCGGTCTGAGACCAGGCCTCGTTTAAATCATTTTAAAAAGTCTATTATTTTCTGCCATGTTGCTTTATTTCTTATTGATCCAAAAGAGTAAGTATGATACTCTCATTTATTCATCAATAACATTAGCAAATTAGACACTGGACAGAACACCGAAACAATTTACTTCTATGCAAGATACACTAAGAAAGTTTGAAGCCGACCGGAAGAAGCATTCTCCGGTTAATCAACGATTTCAAGTTATCTCTGACTTTATTTTATTTCTACAAATTTATTCCTACAAAGTTTAAACTTGTAGAGTATGCTCAGTTTCATGAAGTCAGTCTACTATGACGATTTGAAGCCGATCAGAAGAATAATTCCTTAGTTATCGAATAAAAATAAAATGTGTATCAGCCATTAAATATTGAAGCCATTCAGAAGCGGAACACTCAGATTTATTTAACGTAATTTATCTTCAATAAAGATCTCCCCCTATCACTATTTTACACGTAAAATTGGCATATATGTATCTACACACTCGTATTTCACTCTTCCTATGGTCGAATTAGGAGGCACCTTTTTTTCTAACATCAAAAGCTAAGCTGCAGAAGTTATCAGAGCTTTTCCAGGAACCTTGGAATGGGTTCCACAACATAGGTCGTAAAGCACATGACAATAGTTCCAAGAATCTTGCCCTGGTTACCGTACATCAGCACTGAAAAATTGAAGCCTATTGGAAGGGCCTCGTTTTGTGAACGAAATAAAGACGAGGCTTTGGAGGAAGGAAAAAAAAGTGAAACTGGGAAAAATAAATTTTGGCAACCACTTAAGAGTCCTCCTCCGGAGATATCAAATTACTTTTATCATAACAAGGTTAAGTTAAACGTTTAAGTTTATTTAGATGCAAAATTATTTTTTACATTTTAATTATTTTTAACGTCAGTAAATGCACTGGAGAAAAAATAATCTAAACATTTATTAAACACACTGGCCGTCTTTCACAAAGGTTACGGTGACCCGAAAAAGAGATAACACATTCACCCTCACTTGCTCAATGTCTGGCCCAAAAGCGTGCTGATACCACAGGTCAGATGACCCTCTGAACTGCATCGTCTCCATTCCCGAGTGCAATTATTGTATTTCTCACCTACACAGGTCAAGTCTGGCTAACTGATTTCCCTGTATCCTTTCAATAAATATTACCCTACTCGCACTCCAACAGCACGTTAACTCATAAAAACCACTTGCCTCCACTCCTGTCTAACCTGCTTATGCTAGCCTGTTGGTTGTTCAAGCCTTCGTGTCCTGGAATGACTTCAGTACCTTCTTCCCTTCCTCGCAGATTTATACGTCCTCCTAATCATCATCTTGCTTCATCCTCTCTAATGTCCAAATGACCATTTCAGCTCTGACTAAAGTTTTTAGTAACATCCTCACTTCTCATCTCTTAAGCCCCGAAATCTTTGCATAATGTTGACACTATAAAATGCTTTAAATTTATTTAATATTTAAATGTATTTTGTTTTTCTCTCCTTTTCTGTTTCTCGTCTCCCATGAGGGTTTTCTGTGTACACTAATTAATTTTGGAGTTATCAAATATAAAGTAAGTACTTGATTACATTTTCTAATTGCACATAATTGCATTCCACCCTGTTGCTAATTTCTCAGCCCTCCCGTTTATTGTATCTTATTTCCATTATCTCCATAAACATATATCACTTACCTCTATGACCATCATCCCACCTACATTACGCCCTCACCAATGATCATATACGCACCCTCGTTTTCACACCCACATACGCCCTCACGCCCTGACGCTCTCACGTGCCCACGCTCCACAACAGATACGCCCTCACTCATGCCGACAAGCCATCACCTTTTCATTTAAATAATTATACATTCGAGTAACACACACACACGAGCTGTGATTCGACCCCTGTAACCACAAATAGATGAGTACACACCATCACTTGGTTTCACCCTACCAATCAGCACCAATCATCTCCACGTGATTACCCTCGTAATTACCAGAATAATATGTCCCTTATAAAGGGAAGACTTAAGATCCAGGACCACAGGGGCAACCACTGTCAACTCTGAGCAACTCAGTACACCACAAAATCAAAGTTTTAGTCTCGCCATTTTCTCATTGGTTTTGAGCAAAAAAAAAAAAAAAAGTTTGCTCTGGAGAATGAATAATCCCTGCGTATTTAGCGCTTCATGAATATAATTTTCAGTATATTTCTGTCCTCTGTGCCCTGCTTGCTAACCTTGAAAAATACTCTCAGCACACAATGAAAAATATATATGTGAAGAACATAAAAAATGTACAATAGAGAAAACGACAGGATATTAAAACTTGAGAATATCTTGAGTCGCTTAACTAGAAATAAAATCGAGGAATTTACCTTTTTTCTCTAGTGTATTAGCTGGTTATTGTGAGTGATGGTAGATAACTGGGTTATTGTGAGCAATAGTAAAAAAAAAAATATTGCGAGTGTTTGTCGACAGGTGGAATATTGTGAATGATGAAAGAGAATATTATTGTATTGCAGACTGAAAATTCTGAACAATGATAAGTGTTTTTACGAGTATTACTAAGACCTGTGCTAGATGAATTATTTGATGGAGAGTTGTTTTCCGAAGAGTTGCAATAACAGGCGGATTAAGAATTGAAAGTTGTATTATTGGGAATTATACTTGACAGATTTACTGTTGGAACTGATAGTTAGGTGCAGTCTTCAGTTTATCTTTAATATACCTTTGATGAGTTCCTAGAGTTTTTCTACTCCCATGGCCAGGCTCGACTGGCTCTTGCTTGGTTAACCTGGCTGTTGCTGCTGATGGCCCGCTTGTTAGGAATTTTGTACATGAGGGGGTGTGTTCAAAATAGAATTTCAGTATTTTTCTGACGAAGGTAAGCAGTTTACATGTTACTTACATTAACGACATACTAACAAGTTGATGAATATGATACATATGCAAAACCTGGGTATCTTCGTTGATTCCCAGGTGCTGTCCATGTTTCTTGCTACATATTAGCGTATATTTGTGTACTCTTGAGTAGAATGACTCCAGGAAATGCTCAAAAGAAATGACAGTATCGTTACTGTTTATTTGAACTAACCGATTTTGAAATGTGGAATGCGCTCCCATATGTCTTCAAACGAAAGAAATAGTTAAGTATTGATTGCAAGGTGGCCACAACTTTGGTAAAAGAAAATTAAAGCAGAGGAGATCTTGATTTAGAGAACGTTGTACTGAGGATAAACTTGATCAAATCATGATAAAACTTTTCTCGAACGACAAATTGTAATAAATGCTCACTCTGTTGTGTGTTTTTGTATTACCCATAGTCAGAAATTGTAGAATGTATTGTCTAATGATAGTTAAATCCGTCTCCTTTAGCTCATAGCCTGTGTAAAAAAAAAATCTTTTAGAGCTAGAGAGACTTCAAAATTCTTGCATTTCTCGCTCTTGTCCCATAACTCCAGCAGACATAGTGGTGATGTAATGGCGTCCATCGCTGAAGATTGTTAATATTTTTCCTTGTAGAGCTTTAATTCATTCAAGTTATTAATTATAGCCGCCACATATTTCAGCTTTTGTAGCCACCAAGTATTTGTCAAGTAAGCTGAGGATCTACTAAGAGAATTAAAACTAAAGAATGAAGACAAATTGCAACTAACCCACAAAATGAATATTACAATAGATCGCAGGTGCGACCTAGACCATTATTATATAAAGTGTGGGCGAAACGTAGTCAATAAAGAATTACAATATACTACATTTGTTTAATTTTTCCATCGTGTCGAAATTTTATACCTTTTTTTTTCTCCAGTGACTTCATAATGCTACAGAAAAAAATAAAATGTCATTTCTAATTTGTAGGTTGTGAATTGTTCCACTTAATCAGCTCAAAAGCTTTAATGAACATCTAGACCAGGGCGTTTATTATATTTAAAAAAAAAACTTATCTTTTAGCATATTTCTTAGACTTGTTTTCATCCTTTTAACTCTGAAATAAATTTTGTTAAAAGCTTTTACAGAATCCCGCAGTGGAGATTTCTTAGACCGCTATGTTTTGATCACAAAATATAATTTGTAAGGATATTATAAAAGTAAATCTTTCACGGAGGAATAAACCTCTGTGTGTGTGTGTGTGTGTGTGTGTGTGTGTGTGTGTGTGTGTGTGTGTGTGTGTGTGTGTGTGTGTGTTGAAAAAGACTCTTACTGGTACAGAACTGTTAAAATCCTCCACTGATATTCTGGAAGTGTTGGGAATAAAAGTGGAATAGCAAAAACCTGGTAATAATCCTCTTATACAAAACAACAACAATGGCTGAGGAATTTAGTGAACAGAGGAGAAAATAGATGCTCTGAATTTTTTTGGAATTCTACACCAAATATTCTTAGAGAATTCAACCTTCCAAATGTAAAATGGAAGAAGATAGACAACAGCGTTGTACCAGAAATTGTAGAGGAATGAGTTCGGGGATCAAAATGGGTAGGAGTACCCGTATTTAAAACATGGAGGGGGAGAGAAGCAAGAAATGCCTCCAACTGAATGCCACGGGAGTCACAGTGCGACCCTCCCCAAAGAAAATGGTGTGCGTTAAAATCGCCAAGTAGCCCAAAATGCACATACGAAGAATCTCTAAGACAGTGCGAAAAGTCTGCATTAAACCAACAGATAAAAGACCCTGCCAGAGATGAAAATAAGCTAGATTTGATCGTAATGACTGCTCGATCCCCTGCGACTACGACTGTTGCCTCTTCTACTGTTCACTCTAGCAAAGCTCTGGTTCACTCACTACATATATCAACACACTTCTAACAAACTTCACGTTCTTTCATAAATCTTTAAACCGAATTAATAATCTGCTTGAATGTCCTGTGGATTACCAGGGAATTAAAGAGGTGTTTGTAGGTAAACAATGGCGTTAGCTATTGTTTATAAAGACACTTACATCAGGGAAAGTCTTTTATTACATTTCACTGAAGGCTGAGCTTTATCACATATATAGGATAAAGTAACTATACAAGCACCCTGAAGTTAGGGTTGTGGAAAGACCGATAAAAAAGTAAAGGGGTGGTCAGGTATTGCTGGGAGTAGGAGCCAGGCCAAGGTGGCAGGAATCAAGGATAATGCGGGTTTAGCTAACATGTATATTCCATTGCTCATTTTGATGGTACTGAAGTGAATCGTGGCTGCTTCTAAATTCTGCTCGTTCTGTCGTTCTCGATGTGCTACTGTTGTGCTCTTATTCAGTCCATGATGTGAGAATGTAGATTACGATGGACTAAGCCTTACGTTGTTGGTGTTATTCGTCATGTAGACTTGTTTCTCTCTCTGAAAGTTTTCGTGAAAGTCACAGCCGGAATTCCTCAGATATGGAACGTTTCGCAAGCTCCAGGCAATATGCCGTACACTGCTGCTGTGCAAAGTCCTGGGTTTAGGGTTTCTAGTATTCTCTCATTGTTTGATAGTAGGGACTGCAAGGTCCATGGCGACTTTTCGGATAAACGAGGCGATAATAACGGCAGTCTGCTCAATGGGGAAAGGGGAGTCTAGTATATATTTTTTAAGTGATGTATATGAGGAAGACTTTCTGATTGCAAAAGCGAAAAATATGCGGTGGGAATTTTTAACAGCAGCGAAAAGTCAACATGGACTTGACAGCCATTTCCACCAAAAGTGCGCTAATAGATGGAGAGGTAAAAAATAAATTGTGATCTTAAAATATATTTCATAAAATATCAAATTGTATCTGTCACAATTGCTGTGTGAAGATGCCATAGTGCGATTCGAATGCTTAGAAGAGAAACTGCATTATTTTTCATTATTTTTGGAAAACTGGAAAAATTAAAACTGGATCTATATGCAGAATAGTAAAGTGTAGAAAATCAAACTTGTTAAATGGAGGACGTACCTGGAGTCTACCTGGAGGGTATTCCGGGGATCAGCGCCCCCGCGGCCCAGTCCTTTACCAAGCCTCCCAGTGGATCAGGGCCCGATCAACCAGACTGTTACTGCTGGCCGCACGTAGTCCAGGGTACGAACCATAGCCCATCTATTGGGGTACTGACTTTAGATATCTGTCCAGCTTCCTCATGAAGGCAGATTCTGGCTACTGACACAAGAGTTGGATTCACGAAAAAAGTTTAGTCGCATCTTCCTCAAATCTCTGGATTATATTATTAATTTAATTAATCTGATGTATTTATAGAAGAGAAAACTCGTAAACTTGCACATAGAGATGTTCTCAAGAAAGATGGCTGAGAGGCACCCGCCAGATGGCTGGGAGGTACCCGCCAGATGGCTGGGAGGTACCCGCCAGATGGCTGGGAGGCTCCCGCCAGATGGCTGGGAGGCAAAGAATATCATTATTCACAACACTGATTTTTTTTTTTTCGAAATCCTTAAGTCGAAACAAAAGTCATCCATCCCCTTCCTCGTATCAAAAAACTGCCATGATTTTTTTAGTAGGTAGGTTGGTGGGTGTTAGTGGGAGGGGTAAGGGTTATTGTCTTAGGGGGGGGGAGACAGTGCATGCATCAGCCACTGGCGAAGTTTCGTAATTAAAACTTTGTCAGATGAAGTCTGAGAGAGAAGAAAAAAAAGAAAGAATTAAAAAATTTTTAAGCCGCGGAAATTGGTCCCTAATGCTGGAAAGCTATGGAAGGGGAGGGGGAGAGAGGGGTGGTGAGGAGGAGTATGATGGGAGGTTTTGAGAGAGGTAGGGGTGGAAAAGGGGAGGGGGAGAGAGTGGGGTGGTGGTCATGTGGGAGAGCGTGATGGGGAGGTTTTGAGAGAGGTAGGGAGGGGAGAGTGGGAGGTTGCCGAGGGAAGTGTGATGGGGAGGAAGGTAGGGGTGGAAGAGGGTGGGATTGGAGAAGCGAAGGGAGGGGAGTGAGGGGCCGGGTGTGGGGAGGAGTTGGGGAAGGTGACTGCTTCTAGGGAGGGGTGGAAGGAGGTGATTGGTGTGGGGGTGGGCAAAGGATCGGGGAGGGGAAAGGGAGCAAGTTGGAGGAAAGGAGGATGGGTGGGGGTCAGGGGAGGGGAAGAATGTGAGTGGAGAATGGGAGGATGCTGGACAGGGTGCGAAAATAAATTTTGTTGTATGTTTAACATAACTTTTGTGACACTCGGGGAGGGAGGGAGGGAAAGGAAAAAAGTAAGCAAGGAGAAACCACACAAGATGACCGCTCGTTAGTACGACAAGTAAATAATGGCAGTCTGGTCCATACTGAGTTTACCTGCTTTGGGAAACAAAACTTCAATCATTGATAGTAAGACTGGTCTGTCTGTCTGTCTCTCTGTCTCTCTGTCTCTCTGTCTCTCTCTCTCTCTCTCTCTCTCACGCTCTCTCTCACACGCTCGCTCTCTCACACACGCTCTCTCTCTCTCTCACACACACACACACGCGCTCGCTCGCTCGCACATTTTATTGTTGATGTAAATATTCAGTGCATTAAGCGAATTTTAAATAAGGTAATTGCTCTAAAGTGCCGAGTAATTCTTGGCGATAAAATAAACGCAATAGAAGAAGAAGAAGAAAAAATCAATACCATATACATTAGAATGGTTGTCAAGATGGCGGCGGTGCTTGTGGTGGTGCTTGTGGTGATTGAGGTGGTGCTTGTAGCTAGGAGGGGCGTCGTGACTACCTGTCTGACTCCCGGACAAAATTACACACTAGTTGTGGTGTCTGCGTGCCTTGAGGTCCTCCTCACAGGTCAAGGAACTGATGAATCGGCCACAATGAAATTTTTTTAAGCGTCTTATTTAGTTTTTTTTCTTTTTTTGCTCATGATTATATAGTCAAAAGAGAGAGAGAGAGAGAGAGAGAGAGAGAGAGAGGGGTCGCCCCGGTATAGTGATGTAGGCAAGGAAGGGCACTCGGAAAGAATGAAAAGTATGGTGCAAAAGTGAAAGAATGGGGGAAGTATGGAGAGAGAATGAAGATTGAACGCAGGAAATAGAGAAAAGTGGTTAAAATGTGAGAGGGGAAAAGCGAGAAAACTGATAAGCGAGGGAAGGAGGGAGAGAGAATGGAGAGAATGAGACTACAGGAAAGAGAGGGAGAGGCACGATAAGGAAGGAGACCCAGTGCACCAAGGAGGGGAAAAGGATGGGAAGTGAAAGAAGAAAAGAGAAGAGCAAATAAGCGAGAGAAGTAGGAACGAAACAAGGTAAAGACACTAAACAAAGATAACCAACAGAGAAGTTCGAGTAACAGAAGAACAAACGATCTAGGATAGTTTAGCTAAGATTCGCCAGGAAACTGGACAAGTGTTTCCAGACGCGGGTTTTACACACATGACCCGCCACTGGAGCTTTTAATCATTTGATCGAGACCTTCCACTGGCTTACAAATATATAAAATTCTGGTTTATACCAACGTAGTTACGATTTCTGTAACATACCTCTGTACATTTGGTGTTATGTAGTTTAATACTGTTTTCTGTTAGTATTGTTATCGTAATAACGAAGACCAGTCATTGTCTGACAACGGAAACAATGTCCAAGTCCTTTGTTGTAATATCCCTGATTATATTCTCTTTATTTATCTTTTTATAGTATAGTGTATGATGGGATTTAGATTAATTTGTAACTCTGAGCCGAAGGAAGCTGTTCCCGACGTATTTCGTGTTGTCGACGTATTTCGTGTTGTCGACGTATTTCGTGTTGTCGACGTATTTCGTGTTGTCGACGTATTTCGTGTTGTCGACGTATTTCGTGTTGTCGACGTATTTCGTGTTGTCGACGTATTTCGTGTTGTCGACGTATTTCGAGTTGTCAACGTATTCTATGTTACACCCATTTTTTATTTTCCTCTCCTTTGAATACTGGAAACATTCTTGCGTTATATTAATAATCATATATTTTTTTTTTTATTACCAGTAGTGGTACCTGTGGTAGTGATGATTAATGGTATTAGTGGTAATCAATATCAATTTATTACACTGGGAAATGCACAATGAAAAAGTAATATACCGAACATCCAATGTTTATATAAATACATATAGTCATCAATATACATGAACCAAATTGACATTCGATTACACACAAAATGTTGCAAAAGTATGTTTTATGAAGCAAATTTAAACCTTATATTAAAAACTTTTTTTTTTTCAAATATTAAAATGTTAAAATGAACAGCGGTGAACACGAGGCTCGTGCTTCTGTAGCCAACTAATTGACGAGCAAAAAAAAAAAAAAGAAAAACAGTTGGGTATTTTTATTATCGCATCGTTCCACTTGTTGTGTAGGCTTCTTCAGTCGAATACAGAGGTTGCAAAATATTGGAGACGGGAGAGGCAGTGGGACTGATCATCTCGTATTTCTCCCTCCACTCCTTCTGTTATCTCCAGTATATTAATCTCTGGCGAAGAGTTTCGGAAATAAATCTAGTCATCTTGTTGGCATCACGTAACACTTAATACAGTGATACTAAAGCAAGCGGCAAGAATATCAACACACACACGACACACAAAGCATTCTAGTTATAAATAATAAGCTTACAATGCTGCAAAAAGTATGCAGATATAAAACCAGGTAAATTCAGTCCTGTAATATTGTTGCTAAAAAACTTGCAAATCTTATAGTAATTTGCTTGTAAAGAAAAAGGCTATTTTTTTTCCAAGTAAATTATTGCATGTCAGTGAAAGGATTACTTGAATGGTTTGGAACATTACAATGTGTTTTAATTCGTTATTTAAGACTGTGTTAGAATGTCTTAAGATTACAACCTCTATAATTATTCCTATTCCAAATGGGAATTCCATAAACAGGCATGAAACATATATTAAACAAATATAAAAGTGAATCATGACTAATATATTCAAAATTTCGCAATAGTGAATCAGTGCTCAAACCTTATTTGGCTTAAAATCAAACTTTTTATTGTCCTTAGGTGTATTATCAATCAGATGTTCGAGGTATGTGTAACACTTTCTCACATCTGATTCATTATAACTTATTTAACTTAAGACATTTGGCTTTTCTAGTCTAAATAATGGTGGTAGAAGTACTAGTAGCAGTAGTGATACTAATGGTATTGGTGGAAGTGGGAGTATTAGTACCGGTATTAGCAGTGGTAGCGATAAGTACAGAAGACTGCAGCTAAGTGTAGCCTTCATTAGGATTGCGCTGCTATTAGTAGCCTTTGGTAGCATTAGGCAGCCTCCAGCAGTGCCAGATAGCTCAAGTAGTATCGGGTAGCCAGCACTAGCAGCAGTTCGCTCCAGGTAGCTTCCAGCAGTCCTTGATAGCATTAGGCAGCCTCCAGTTGCACCCGTTAGCTCCAGTAACCCATAGCATTAATTAGCCTCCAGTAACACAAGGTAGCCTCCAGTAACAGCAGTTAGCACCACGTAGCCACCTCCACGCCTCCGGGTGCTGCCCCTGACGCCCAGGTCAACGCTTCATTGTGCCCCTGGCATCGTTCTAAATGCCCTGATCTTGCCCGTGGGCTGTGACCTCTCTGGCTGTTGCCAACTCCCAGCTACTGTGGGATCCTACCCAGTCCCGTCACGTGATCTGGTACCAATGTATGTATTCACAGGATAGGATTTATTATCCTTCCTCTGCTCATGGACAGCCTTGCAAGTGTCATACCTAGGCTCATTTACATTCTTGGAGCTGTTATTGTACCTCAGCTTATTCCAAAACAAAAGATTTATCTAAAGTATGTTATACCATCACTTCCCCTAAATGTGATCCACAAAAATGGGCTAAAACGTAGGTGCCTTTTTTGTAGTAGGTAAACTGAACAATTGGCGTAAGGAACATTCCCACGTCACCACCCGCCCAAGGATCGTTCGCGGGTTCTTCAGATGCGAGCCGAAAGGTGTTACCACTGAGCTACAAGCCGATTATAGTTTTTAGTCCTGTCATACAATTATACGTCAGGTACTGGATCCAAATACCGCATTGTTGAAACACCGAAGAGAGCATTTACTGGGGCATTTCGCTCAGTGTACAGCTTGATCAAGTCATTGATGAAGCTGTACACAGCCACACGTCTCTGTTAAAGCTTGTTCTGTAGCGTGCTTGTGGTATGTACTCAGGACAGCACAGCATATATGCCAGCTAAACAATCAGCATTGAAAAGATTTTATTTTATATCCAAGTGGCTTGTTTGAGTTTTCATTTACCATTAGTGTCCCTTTTTTGTTCCATCATATGTAAAAGAGAAAATCTTAATTTGTTTTCGAGTATTATGTATATTGTGAATATGTCTCTCGTGTGGCCTTAACTATTCTGGATGCTGGACGGATAGTTCTCTTAAGCCATCTTCACATCTCTTAAAGTTGTGATCATCCTTTTGGCCAGGGTGATAATTCATAGAAACTTTAAGCAAGGACGACCTTTATTTTAAGAAGTTTCACCCATAGTGGTCCATTACCAAGTACCTTGTTGCTAATTTCTGGACTAAATTAATTTTATGGTCTAGATCAGGTGATTATGGGAGAGTAAATCCAGTTAGGAATATATATCGCCTGACATTTAGATCTAGATTTTGCCCCCGAAGTTGCGTGTTTTATGTGCGCCCCATATCAATTTTGTGAACGGTAGCGCAAAAGCGTGTGGGTAAACAAAGGTCCTATGAACTGGGCCCCAAAAGACTTATCAGGAATACATCTGCATACACTGTATATGTAGTGAATGTCTCATCTGTTGCAAACAAATTTAGAAACTTGCTTAATTTGTTTGGCATCACAAAGATCATATATATATATATATATATATATATATATATATATATATATATATATATATATATAGAGTATGGAGGAGGTGAATGTATTCAGATATTTGGGAGTGGACATGTCGGCGGATGGGTCTATGAAGGATGAGGTGAATCATAGAATTGATGAGGGAAAAGGGTGAGTGGAGCACTTCGGAGTCTGTGGAGACAAAGAACCTTGTCCATGGAAGTAAAGAGGGAATGTATGAGAGTATAGTTATACCAACGCTCTTATATGGGTGTGAAGCATGGGTGATGAATGTTGCAACGAGGAGAAGGCTGGAGGCAGTGGAGATGTCATGTCTGAGGTCAATGTGTGGTGTGAATATAATGCAGAGAATTCGGAGTTTGGAAATTAGGAGGAGGTGCGGGATTACCAAAACGATTGTCCAGAGAGCTGAGGAGGGGTTGTTGAGGTGGTTTGGACATGTAGAGAGAATGGAACGAGACAGAGTGACTTCGAGAGTGTATAAATCTGTAGTGGAGGGAAGGCGGGGTAGGGGTCGGCCTAGGAAAGGTTGGAGGGAGGGTAAAGGAAGTTTTGTGTGCGAGGGGCTTGGATTTCCAGCAAGCATGTGTGAGCGTATTTGATAGGAGTGAATGGAGGCATATGGTTTTTAATACTTGACGTGCTGTTGGAGTGTGAGCAAAGTAACATTTATGAAGGGATTCAGGAAACCGGCAGGCCGGACTTGAGTTCTGGAGATGGGAAGTACAGTGCCGGCACTCTGAAGGAGGGGTGTAAATGTTGCAGTTTTATAACTGTAGTGTAAAGCACCCTTCTGGCAAGACAGTGATGGAGTGAATGATGATGAAAGTTTTTCTTTTCGGGCCACCCTGCCTTGGTGGGAATCGGCCGATGTGTTAATAAAAAAAAAATATATATATATATATATATATATATATATATATATATATATATATATATATATATATATATATATATATATATATATATATATATATATGCACACGCAAACATGTTCCTTGAAAGAAAGTGTAGCTTATCCACTGTAGTTATGTATTACAATCTCTTGATCATAAGGTGGAATGTGGTTATTATGCTCCAGCAATAGTGTGCAAACATCTAAGAGTAAATATCATTAGTCATTTCCCTTCACTTCAACACAGTACTAGGCAATGTTTGCATCCAACATTCCTCAGTTTCTGTACCATAAATTGTTTTCAATTCTGTAGATATTATGTCACTAGGGGGTTTAATCTTGGTGTTCAGGAACCATCAACTACCTAGCTTCACACTGTTTGTCACTGTTTGTTCGAGGTCATTTATTTAATCAACAATGTTATGAACTGAAAGATGTGTGGTACTTTCCCAGAGAGATTCTTCTGAGTAAGTCTTGACTTTAGCACCCAACAGTAGCTACGGTTACACGGGTGTCTACTGGCAGTGCCACTGGAATGGATGACTCTCCATTCATATTAGACAATTCATGTGTGACTAGCTCATTACCAGGTTCCGATGGGGTCACAGGTGTAGTGGCGAAATGACAGGTGGTGGAGACGTGTTACGGGAAGGGTGGCGGATTCATCCTTATATTCAGGTGTTGTCACAGGAGTTGCTGAAGGCAGACGTGAGGCTCAATGTGTTTAAACAGGACAACTGTTTCATCAGCAACTTCTGGCGTAGAGGGCCAACTAGTGTCAACAGAAAAGTTTACAGGGGGTACTGGTTCCCTGACAACTTAGTGATGGTGGTGGTGTAACAGGTATGCAGTGGTAGTCTGGTTGGCCTCAATCTGGCTTGTCATTAACTGTGTTGTCTGGTTTAGATCGAAGGCTGTTGAATTACATTTACGGTCCATATGCCAAAATTTAACTCCATTCGTCTTTGCTCTATCACACCCCATTATGTGTTTCTAGTAGGATGCTTTTCAGCACACTAAGAATGGAATATGTGGTAGTCTATAATGTTGTAAGTTCTAACACCTGCACTGAGGATGATACTCATCAGTGGATGGGGGACTTAAGCCTGGCATAAAGATATTACTAGGGGAAAAATATTGTGCCCACCCAGCTGGTAATGACTTGGATCCTACAAACAAGTCCTTGGCTTCAATCACATGTTCACTGTGTTACATAGGAGGCCTCTGTATTGAAAGACTATCCAAAGATCATGATGCTTAGCTTTTTCATTTTTAATGAGCTGAGTTTCTACTGGAAAGAAGAGAAACTTGATACTTCTGTATGATGTACTAAGCAGGTCAAAAATCACATCGTTTGTGGTCACCGAAACAATTTTGTGATTTTTTCCTCAAATGAATGTTTGTTGTTGCTGTTAGCCAGGCACACTTAGCAGCAAACAGGATGTTATAGGGAAACTTCAGCCAAACACATTTATCGCTTCAGTAAAGGCTTGTTGCACCCTGTGTGCACCAAGGTCGTTTAGTATCGCGTTGAGACAGTCAGGGGAGCCTGGCTACGTAAAGGTTCCAACTCTCTCATTTTTTCCTTCTCTTTCTTAACTAATTGAAATCTCTTATCGTTTTCGATACTCGCATTAAGGTGTTCCTCAGTGAGATGGAGTGAAAAGATGGCGGAGGAGAAAGAACAAACACCTGAAGAATAGAAGATAATTGGGTTTCATTCGTGAAGGGAAAGGTAACTTCATTTCCTCAGATCAAAAGCCTTTCACGAGCTTCATGGCTAGATGAGGTGAAGATTAATTCACGAGCCATGAACTCGAGATCGGATTAAACGTCCTTGTTCAGATTTTTAAAACTGCTGTTGAATTAACCAGACTACTGTATACCTCAGATTGTAGCTGAATATTGTGTAGCTGCTACTGAAATAAACGAAAATGAAAAGGTTTTGCCCATATAGTGGGCTTTATCAAGTCATTGATTTAATAAGCCCACTGTTGGGCGAAACGTTGTAGTTAATTATCTCCTTCATGTCAATGCCATTTACTCTACACCTTCGGTGGATATCCATTTCTTGTGTGTCTAAAGAAACACGAGTACTTTTTTTCATTCTTAACTCTGAATCTTGTGTACATACGCATTTAAACGCAGCCAATGCATTTAAAATAATCTCCAGATATGCTAACAGCACATTGCTCCAGAATACCTAAAAACGTCTGAGGGGAAATATAAAAGTCTTAGTGTAGTTGTGACAGGAAATTCAGCTTGTTTTCCTCAAGATAACATATGAAACTAGTTGGTTCTGTCACAAACTGCTTTTAAGAGCAGTTCTGGAATTTCCCTCCCTTTTTTTCCCCAGAATTTACCTCTTAGTATAACCAAATAAATTCCTTTGGCACTAATTCTTTCAAGATATTTCGTAGTTTGTCCGGCGCGTATACGCACATTCACGGGGCGTAAAGAACTCTAGGTACGTCGGACAAATAAATAAATGTTTGACATTTAAAAAAAAAAAAAACATGACAGACATTATAATTTCGCTAACCTTTTGCAGAGATAACTTTGTGCGAACTTCGAATTTACCCCATAAAATTAAAACTTGGCTCCAGGAGGCACGTTTCCAGAGGCGTTCCAAATTTGTGTGTAAACTTGCAATGAAAACAAAAATAGTCTCGAATGAAGGTCTTATTTTTTCTATTTCTCACGTAAAAAATTTTTAAGAAAATAGTTTTTTAATTTGTAATGACGTTTATTAATGTATTCATTATTTTTATGGCAAAATGATGTTATTATTATTCATTATATTATCTGTTAGTTTTACAATAAATATAAACTTTAATGTACGTAATCATTAACTAAGACGCTGTGTATGTGAGACTTAAGATTATCTCAGCCAATTAAATGCACAACAAACGCTCTTGATTAAAAATTGTTTAAGCTAGCCTACGTATTATTAGTATTCCCTCAATTAATATTGCAACTGTCCTATTCACTGCTACATTTATATTTATTATGTGAGTATAAGCCATCAGTGAGTCGCTCCCCAATAAATAATCCCCAACTGAGCCATCATTTCACATTAATGATTTATCTACGCTGCCGCACCGCGGTTCAAAGGCAGGAAAGTTTGGTGGTCGATCTGTCATAATCTGGGTGAAGGCAGGTGAAACCCACTAATGGACTCCAGGTAGCATCCAGCACACCCTCTTTCCATGTTGATTCCAAGCCACTTCCAGGTAAACTGTAGGTATATTACAGGTGAAGTGAAGGTATTTTCATGATTTTTGGTTTACGTGAAAGATAATGGAAGGATGTTATTGGGGTCAACTTCACCTAGATCAGATCTCCTGGTGGATCAAAGACTGATTAGTAAAGTTGTAGACTCATCCCAGATACACTAGTATATTCCGAAAATATTTCAAGTGCATATAATGTACATGAAGATGCATTCCAGGCACATCCCAAGAACACTGTAACTACACTCCAGTAGCCCACAAGTAGTCAGTTATTTTCAGTCTGGCCAGCCGCAGCCGCGGTCGACTCTCTGCAGTTATTTATAATCTACTGTAAACTCATTTGTGGGAAGAGATGGGGAGGTGGGAAAGTTAGGGAGAGGAGTTTACTCGGTTTTTACCTGGAGTCGCTTCCTGAGGACACTTCTCTCACGACCAGGTCCCAGTCCCAGACCCTGTCTGTCAGAAATGAGAATGAGGAAGAGAAGTGGGGCGAGTACCCTGCCTTGTGGCCCTTGATTTCACTGTTTACTATTACTCTTTGGGTTCACTTTTTTAGGAAGTCAAATGTCAGTCTGCAAACTTATCCAGTTATGCCTTTTGCAATTACTCCAGGGTAACTGGGTAATACAACAATTAGTATTTCATTAATTACTTTCTTAAGTGTATGTCCCATTGCATTTAGTCAAAGGCCCGATACTAGACGTGTTTTACCTGAATTTTGCATATGAGAGGTATTACGATTTCCTTCAAGTTCACTAATGATTTCTAGCTCCCTCTGTCTCTCATGGAGTCTGCATGATATATTCAATTTGAGCTCAACGTTTTCTGTAGCCAGTGTTAGTTTACGTTCTTCTAAGTCTGCTGCCTTGGAGGAGCTGTTACTCATCGTCTTCACCTATAGAAGGCACGCCTCTGCCTTTCTATCCAGCGCCTCCTCTTCCATAGTGGCACGTGTCTGCAGCATACTTCTAATGCTACTGAGCTCATCCTCTCTCTATACTGGTATATGTCATTGGTTTATGTCATTGTTTATCATATTGTCTTCCCAGGGTATTTCAGTAAGCTCAACGATTTATTAGTTCCCAGGGTACAGTGGGAGGAGAGGGGTAATTATACTGTGTGGAGGAGGTGGGGAAGAAAGGATAATGGAGGGTGGAGGTGGGGTAAGAGGATTTGGGAGAGGATTGTAGCAGGTGAGGAGAGAGGAAAGGTATCAGGAGGGAGGTGGTTAGGAAAGGCGAGTGCAATGAAGGTTGGAGGAGGGAATGGAAGTAGAATGAAGAATGGAGCAAGATGGGGAAATGAAGGCTGGAAGGATGAGGGTGGAGATGAGGATGGAGGGTGGGTATACTAACGAGAGAAGCTACATGAAGCACAGTGAAGAGGTAGGAAGATATGGAGGAAGGCTGAGGAGGAAGGAAAATGAAGAGATGTAATATGGAGAGAGAGAGGGAGGAGAAGGGAAGGAATGGGGAAAAGGAGGAGCGAGTGTCAATTGTTTTGTTTTTGTTTTTATTTTGCAATATTAGCCGCATGAGCAGTGTGCTGCTTCCTTATTCTATATGACAGGTACAGAATGGCAACAAAGGTAAGTCATTTTCCATCGCACAGGATGAGTTACATTGCGTCAAAAGCTGTCAGCCTTAGTTGGGAGACTGAGGTAAGATGATTAGGATAAAGGGAAGTATTCCATTAAGGGTTTATCAGATAGGGAACCATCATAGGTAGCGCTAGGAAGGGTGGGGGTAGGATATTGGTGGGTTTAGGTGATGGGAAAGAAGGGGAAAATCTTATTTTTTCAATAAAACTAGCTACACTGGCAGTAGTAGTTGCTAGTTGTTAAAGGCACTTGTCGATAAACACTTAAGTCTGTTTTGAGTGAGATAGATAATTGGGTAAGTGTGTGGCCGGGGCAGGAGGGCGGCTACCCTATTCTATACAAGAGTTACGTTGTGGGAACCCCCGCAATGGGTACTTCAGTCACTTTACATAATTGTTCCATTGTGAAAATACTCATCGCGTGAAGCTACCCATTTCTATATAATAGTTACATTTTGGAAAAAAAAGTGATAGCTGTTTTAGTGTCATATTCAGTCACACAGGATGGGTTACACACTGAAAATTTTTTTTTTTTTAATCACTGAATGTTGCTTATTCCTTGTACCTAGCACTTGAATACTTCCGGTAAGTCTGGAGTTTTCTTACTGTCATTTTTTGCCCAGGGTATGACCCAGCAGAATTGTAGTTTCTAGCGCTTTTGCATAGTAATCGGCCTGACGACACTAGAGGACAGGAGGGTTAGGAGAGACATGATAACGACATATAAAATACTGCGAGGAATAGATAAGGTGGACAGAGACAAGATGTTCCAGAGAGGGGACACAGAAACAAGGGGTCACAATTGGAAGTTGAAGACTCCTATGAGTCTAAGGGATGTTAGGAAGTATTTCTTCAGTCATAGAGTTGTCAGGAAGTGGAATAGCCTAGAAAGTGACGTAGTGGAGGCAGGAACCATACATAGTTTAAAGACGAGGTTTGATAAAGCTCATGGAGCAGGGAGAGAGAGGACCTAGTAGTAATCAGTGAAGAGGCGGGGCCAGGAGCTATGACTCGACCCCTGCAACCACAAATAGACGAGTACAAATAGGTGAGTACACACACACACACACACACACACTAATATATATTACTGCACATGGATAGGTTTGAGAAGAGAGAATCAGGAACTCGGGGACACATTGTATTAAGCGAACACCCTCATTGTACTAAGTTAAGATTCCCAACCACATAAGATAAAACACTATGAAAAAAAGGCTGGTCTAAGACATAAGCTTTAAGAAAAAGCTCCACCTATAAATAATTAGGTTTTTATTTAGGTTTGCCTACATAAAATACAAATAAAATGTCTTTACGGCGGTCTAGAAATTACCCATACTATCGGCACCCAGGATACACCAATGAAGTCAATGTGACTTATTTCCAGTGAACGTAAACTGTTAAAAAAACAAGTGAAGGAAAAAAATACGTCAGATAACTATTATTTATTGATCAAAATAAAAGCCTGTTCAGCAACCTGCATCTTCGCCTTTTGGATCCAGTCAAAACACGCCTGAAAACAAGTAAATTCATTAGCATTATAAAAAAAAAAGTCTTGGACAAACAAAAAAGAGTTTGTGTGTCTTTTCCTCGTTCGTACAAGGTGTGTAGTGTAGTAGTATTCCTTGATCAGCCCCGGGCTTCGTTACAGATGGCAAGAGGGGGGGAGAGGGAGGAGAGGAGGGGCAAGGGTTAAGAGGTATAAGGGGTGAGGAGGGCAATGATGGAGGGTTAGGGAGAAATTAGAGCAGCAGCAGAAAGGATCACAAAAGTTGGTGTATGTCATGATGACAATGTGCCTGTCGTGATGACGGTGTGCCTGTCGTGATGACAGTGTGCCTGTCGTGATGACAGTGTGCCTGTCGTGATGACGGTGTGCCTGTCGTGATGACAGTGTGCCTGTCGTGATGACAATGTGCCTGTCGTGATGACGGTGTGCCTGTCGTGATGACAGTGTGCCTGTCGTGATGACGGTGTGCCTGTCGTGATGACGGTGTGCCTGTCGTGGTGACGGTGTGCCTGTCGTGGTGACGATGTGCCTGTCGTGGTGACGGTGTGCCTGTCGTGGTGACGGTGTGCCTGTCGTGGTGACGGTGTGCCTGTCGTGGTGACGGTGTGCCTGTCGTGGTGACGGTGTGCCTGTCGTGGTGACGGTGTGCCTGTCGTGGTGACGGTGTGCCTGTCGTGGTGACGATGTGCCTGTCGTGGTGACGGTGTGCCTGTCGTGGTGACGGTGTGCCTGTCGTGATGACGGTGTGCCTGTCGTGGTGACGGTGTGCCTGTCGTGATGACGGTGTGCCTGTCGTGATGACGGTGTGCCTGTCGTGGTGACGGTGTGCCTGTCGTGGTGACGGTGTGCCTGTCGATGACGGTGCCTGTCGTGACGTGTGCCTGTCGTGTGACGTGTGCCTGCGATGACGTGTGCCTGTCGGTGACGGTGTGCCTGTCGTGGTGACGGTGTGCCGTCGGTGACGTGTGCCTGTCGTGGTGACGGTGTGCCTGTCGTGGTGACGGTGTGCCTGTCGTGGTGACGGTGTGCCTGTCGTGGTGACGGTGTGCCTGTCGTGGTGACGGTGTGCCTGTCTTGGTGACGGTGTGCCTGTCATGAGGACACTATATGTCATAATTGTTTCTTGTCACGATTGCCAAAGTTACCTCAAAAACTGCTGGAGCAGAGGTGGAAGTCTTCGGGAGGAAACTGATCAGCTAGTTTGTGATTATGAAGGCCGTTGGGTCGCTAGAAAACAGTCTGGTTGACCAGGAAGTCTAGGCGGGCCGCGAGGGGAGAACCCTGGAAAGTAGTCACTGGTATGTCTGAGATATGTCAGGGTGGTGGTTACCTGCGAGACTTCACGGTTCTTCAAGAGTCGCGTTCAGAGCTAAGGTCTGCCCGAGCCTGGTGGAACAAGTGTAGAAGCCTTCTAGAGGAAACTGGACAAGTATCTTCACCAGGTGCCAAATCAACCAGGCTGTGATGGATATGTGGGGCAGCAACAGCCTGGTTGACCAGGCAAGCACCAGACGAGCCTGGCCCATGGCTGGGCTCAGAGAGTAGAGAAACTCTCGAAACTCTTCAAAGGTAAAGGTAGGGCAAATTTTGTTCATTTTTACCTTCATTGGGTAAGTTACCTGTGGAGAGAGCTAGAGACATACAGACCAACAAATCAACTAACTGACTGACCGACCGACGGGTAGAAAAGGAAAATGGATGGGTAAGAACACCCCCCCAGTCATAGAGTTGTCAGGGAGTGATGTAGTGGAGACAGGATCCATACATAGTTCTAGGAAGAGACATTTTAAAGCTCATAATGCAGGGAGAGAGAGAGGACCTAGTAGCAACCAGTCAAGAGGCGGGGCCAGGATCTTTGAATCAACCCCTGCAACCCCAAATAGGTGAATACAGTTGAACGAGTACACCCTACCTACCCATATACCCACCCACCTACCTAACACACACTGGTTTATAAATGAAGGGAAGAGTTGTGCTTTTTATAAGTGGGCAGTTTATTATCTGGGTTCAAGTCACATGAGCGTCAGGTGGCTTCTGTTGTGGTGGGGGAAATTTAGTGGAGGGGTGAAAATGGGGATGGAGAGGAGGGGAGGAGAAGGAATGGGATATTAAGAGAAGTAGGTAAGGGTGTGATAGGAGGCGCTCTGGTGGAGTTGAGGTAGAGGACAGGGAGGTAAGGGAGGAGGAGGAGGTTGTTCTGTAGAAGTTACGATACTAGTTCCTAACTATTTTAAGCGCCTGTACCCCCTCAACTGACTTAATTTTTTGGTACCCCTGTAAAAAATAATTTAAAACATTTTTACCCGAAAATATATTTTTATAACAGTATCAAAAATAAAGATGAATTTGAGCAAAGACACGGTTATGAATAAGAACTTGTATGCATTCAGTTGTATTTAGTGGCTCTTTTTCAGCTAATTGTAAGAACGTTTTGAGCTGCTTCATCAAACCCAAAACACGATTGAGTATGAATGTCCAAAGAACTGTGCCAGCAGTGAAGCTGAGCAAGTACTTTTCCAATATAGATGATGGTGTACGAAGCGTTCAGAAAACGGTACACATCATCAGAATGGTAAGATAGACTTTTTCGGCAATTGTCTTTTGTAAACAGTATTTTGAAATGTTCAACGTGACTCGTACTCCATCTTTGTATTTCGTATGCCCTGGGGAGTACAGGAACCCCTTGTTAAGAACCCCTAAGTTAAGAACACGACTTGGTTTCCTGAGGACGGCCTCTAAACTGGCATCAAGGCACCCCCTTGAAGGGCTCTTGATTTAAGGAATTGGTTACCCGTGGATTACATGTGATTACTTATTTCCCATGCGCAGTGTGGCTTCTTCATTCAAGTTTAGCTTTTTCCCATGAAGCCACTGGATTCACAAGGATTTCCTTCCTCTAGTAGGATGAATGGAAGGAGAAGAGGAGAACGACGAGTGTATGGTATGTATGATGGAAGTGGTAGTAATTTGGTAACAGGCAATAATGTCACTGAAAAAAAATCACAAAAATGTTAGGTTATCTTAGTATAGCTTAAATTAGGTTTTGTTAGGCTGTTTCATTTTTTTTCCCTAAGAAGAGGGAATTGTCTTCTGTGGCGGGTCTTTGTCAGACGGCTTAAAGGCACAAGCAGGGAGGCGCACTGCAGTAGGCCTATTGGCCCTTTCTAGACAAGTTTACCTTCCAATTAATTTCTTCTCACTCCTGTTCAGTAATTAAATAGCCATTGGCTTACCGGTGCTGGGTTAAAGGATTCAACTACTACCACTGGCTTGCTGGTAGTGGATAATGTTGATTAAGCAGCCTCAGGTTTATCTGTGTTGTTTATTATCTGTGATTAATTAACTTTTAGTTCAACGGTACTAAAGGTAAATGATTAAACCGTTGTGGAAACAAAGCTATGTTTCCCCTTCACACAAGGAGTGGGAATCTGGAGTAGGTGGATGAGTAAGAGGGGAAAAAAGTAAGGGGAAGTGTGTAGGTGTACATGTTTTTAAAGGCAGATAACAGGAGACTCCACAGTATATTTCAAGGTTATCCTCTAGGACAAGGTTCATATATGATTCTTTTTAGATAACTGAGATTATGATATAGGAGTAGTAGTTAGTAGTAGTAATAGCAGCAGCAGCAGTAGTAGTAGGAGGAGGAGGATGGGAAGGAGACAGTGGGAGGAACCTGCTGAAGGTGGTGTACGAACCGGACCACCTTTGAGGGCGTGGTCATGAGGCGCCTGGGTTCTTTGTTAGCGCGGTAGTACGACAGAGCACCTTGGGGAGGGGGGAAGTGGAAGGATTAAGGGAGACGAGAGAGAGGGAGGGGAGGGAGAGGGGGAAAGATTTCGTGCGTCTGTAGTGGGATTTTTTAAGAATCATCTATATTTTCATTATTATCTCCGTCTAGAGCATATTAAGATTAACTTAAGCATCTTAGGCATTATCTACATCTTATGCTGCATGTACAACATTTCAAGCATCATCTAGACCTCACCTACAACATGCTGGTATGTTTGAAAGCTTAACCAGTCATTAATACCTTTTTGTAGGGATTTCTCAGTGGTTAAATATTTTTAATATTACCCCATTTTAATTTTCAGTTGATCTCTGTATAGACCTCAAGCCGTCCAACCTTTACTCTTAAATTTTCATTCAGAGAGCTATTATCTTTCCCATGCTAATTTGAAAGCTCAACCCTGTCTAAGATATACCTCTATTCCCTCAAAATGCGACAGCAGCATATTGCTCACATGTCCAGTCTTGCTTTAAAAAAAAAGACTAGATTATCTATTTACTGCAAGGTGTATGGAAACTTGCCAGTACGACATTCCTTTTTGGAAAACGAATCCTGTTTTTTTCTTTTTATTCCTAACAGCGACATATTTAAACATAAATATAGCTAATCAACCCGAGTGAAGAACACCATAGAGCTCTGGTTAGCAGAGATATGGAGCCAAGACGAAAATTTATATGCGTCCGAAGCTCTTCCACTGACTTTATACCTTCAGTTGTGGCGGCTTCGTTTTGGATTTTGCTGCCCTGTTCGTCTTCATGTTACAGAATGAATATAAATGAAAGTCAAAACATACGAAGAAGGATGTTAGTTAATGCCCCGAATAAGGAATTTTTCCTACTAGGATATATTAAGAGCTCCGGTATTATCTTACTCATACGAGGACATGCATTTTCTTAATCCTACAAAAGACAGATAAGGACCTGTAATCTTGCATTGTCTTGATCCAACGAGGATAAATGAAGAGCTATTAATCTCGTATTCTCCTGGTATGACTACAGTGAAGTATCAGACACTGGTATGCAACACCTCGGCATCTTTATTTGATTACCGGCATCCAGGTTGAAGGACTAGTTACCTCATTTTTCACTGTTTTCTGTATATAAAGTTCTGCAAGGCTGAGGACTGATTATCTCCTCTATTACTGTCTTCGTATAGCATCTGTGTGATGAATAAAAACAAGCCAGTGGTTGGAGAAACGTCTTTAAATAAAGATATACGTAATATAGGAAAAAGTTAACAATACTTACAATTTAAAGTACGGGTTACCCAACACGTACTATGTAGAGTACAGCCAATGTAATATGTATATATATATATACCATTTGGAGTACAGGATATACGGGTACGATTTACAGGAGGTTGCAGAATATTTGTCATTGCAATTGCTCGACTGCATTTCACATTAGCTGAAGTTGCTAAAACTAAATTAAAATCGTCGGAACCGTGGAACATTTTGATATTGCAAATTGATGTAGGCAGCGACACTCACAAAATCAATATTAATTAGTAAAAAATTGCTTCATAAATTTTTATTAAGTCCAGAATTCACCTTAGTATTTAAGGTGGCACAAATTAATAGAAACGTACGTTCTCCTGAATGTTACTGAAACTGATAATTATTTATTTTTTTTACAGTATTTGATGACACTTAAAATGAGAATACATTTAAATTTGTTTTTATTATAAATTTATTTGGCTGATGACATTACTCAATTCTGAGACAGAATTCAAAACTATGAAATGATGGAAGTCAAGTAAAACTAGGAATTCTGAAGCCTAAAGGTGAAAGTACACAGGCTTTCACGCTTTTGTTTCTTGGCCGTTTTTAATTTGACATTCAGAATCAGCAGCGTAGGTTATCATAAGAATTAAGGTACTTACAAGTGAGCAGGCGAAAGTAAACACGCACAAGCTTTGTTTATTACGCAGTTGAATTTACAGACCAAGAGTTGTCTCACCTCAGCTCATTTCTGAGCCCAGCCATGTCTAACATATGCTAACACCTCTCTCTGTAGGTAGGGCAGGTGCAGCAACACACAGCATACAGCAGGTAGAACTAGTTCATCAACAACACAGCATACAGCAGGTAGGGCAGGCGTAGAAACACACAGCATACAGGAAGTAGGGCAGGTGCAGTAATACACAGCATACAGCAGGTAGAACTAGTTCATCAGCATACAGCAGGTAGAACTAGTTCATCAGCATACAGCAGGTAGAACTAGTTCATCAGCATACAGCAGGTAGAACTAGTTCATCAGCATACAGCAGGTAGAACTAGTTCATCAACACACAGCATAGAGCAGGTAGGGCAGGTGTAGAAACACAGTATGTAGCAGGTAGGGCAGGCGTAGAAACACACAGCATACAGGAAGTAGGGCAGGTACAGCAACACAGCATACAGGAAGTAGGGCAGGTACAGCAACACAGCATACAGCAAGTAGAAAAAGTTCAGCAACACACAGCGTACAGCAGGTGTAGCAACACACAGCGTACAGCAGGTGTAGCAACACACAGCGTTCAGCAGGTGTAGCAACACACAGCATAGAGCAGGTAGAACTAGTTCATCAACACACAGCATACAGCAGGTAGGGCAGGTGTAGAAACACAGCATACAGCAGGTAGGGCAGGTGTAGAAACACAGCATACAGCATGTAGAACAAGTTCAGCAACACACAGCGTACAGCAGGTGTAGCAACACACAGCAGATAGGAGAGGTGCAGCTGCAAATAATTTATTTACTGCTAGGTGAACTGGGTCAGCAAATTTAAGACAACCTTCTCGTAAGTCTCTCTACCTGGGAATCGAACCCGTGTCTCTAGGGTTAAGTGCTCTGCCGCTAAAACTGAACATTTCATGCCATAGTACTAATAGGCGATAACACTAATGAAGACATTTCCTCTGACATAGGAGGAGCCAACACCACCCTTCTCCAGTGTCATTATTTCCCATCTAATTGAGAAGAGATTGATCGCAGCCAAACATAAATATCATTGTTAAATTGCAAATTAATATCCGTTGGTGTAATAAGCTGGTAAAATTAGCTTCTATTTTTGCTAAAGGTTTCTCTGGGGAAATGGAGGCTTGCATAACGCAATAGAGAAAACTCAGGCTGTCAAAACGATTGACATGTTAAAACCTGCTACATGAAGAGCCGGGTAAGTGAACCAAGTGGTTATATAGCGTGGCCGCTGTGCCAGACTGATACTGAATAATTGATAAAGCCATCGTGCTTGACCTATTGACTTTAGCCTTTTTGCACGTTGAAGCAACACGCATTAATGTTTATTCTTCTATTTCTTAACTTTAGTTGAGTGTAGTTTCCTCACGATACATAACGCTCGAGAGTGAAGGGAACTCTCAAATGAATTAAATAACATGTCATTTGTTAGTTATCGACGTGTCTCACCACAGCAGGGGGAGATTAGGATTCAGCGAGTTTTACCTCTGAAGACCATGAAGGGACGTTTTCTGTGATAGCGTGACAGCAGGAGGCCAGACTGAAGATGGGTAAGGCTTGCCTAGCGCTGGGGGCAATGCACCACCACACCCATTGGTTTTGTGGCCTTTGTAACCATGGTGGCGAGGTACTGGGATTACGCTGGGTGAAGTGTCAGAGTGGAGGCATTATAGCACAGCTCCCAGCACTCAAACGACAAGACTTCCGTCTCTGACCGCAAATATGCGCTTAAAACATGAGATGATGCAGCTGCGGTCATAGGGGATTGATTTACCTGTGTTGGTGAGATTTAATTCATATAGGGTTTTGTGTTAAGATTTTGAAAGACATTCAGGAAGGAGTTTTATTGACCTTGTGTTGTGGACGAGCGGGACAGTATTTGTTTGGTTGACATTTGCATTGCTCAACAGAAAGAGAAGGACCGGGAGAACCAAGAACGATTCGAGATCTTCCTCTTTAAATATCCTTTCCCTGCACTTTTAAGCGCGCTCTAAACTAGCAGAGCTGGTTTAAAATACAAGCAGACTTTACGCGTCGTTCTCTAAATTAACTTGAGCATAAACAGCAAGCAATCGGCGCTTGCTACCAGCCACAATTTGCTGCGCCGTAAAAGGAGTTTAAAATACCACGCAGAATTAACATATTCCCCTCCCCACGAATCAAGTTAAATCAGCTCCTGGCACAACAAATGGTCGTGCACACCTCAGGTTGGTGTGAAACTCGACCTGATAACACAAGAGCGACTTCTCAGACCTTTCTCAAATGTTAAGAACCTGGGAATCCGACATAATCAACAGCAACTTTTGTACAGTACTGGTGACAAGAGAAAACGTAATATTTATCCCTATCACCAACTTTCTTACAAATACTGATAATCTCCAGGGACCTTAATATTAAGAGAGAGAGAGAGAGAATTAGGAAAAATGAAAAAAGGATTAGAGGGAGAGAAAAAAGATTCTGCCTACCCACATACTAGTTTAGGAAGAATTTGATTCACCAAAGGATAGAATTTACGACAATAAAGAGAGATGTATTGTGAAGGTTTAATCAGGCGAACTAGGCTTGGAGGTAAACACACTACCTCAGGCGTTCTAATACTAATGCTTGACGTACTAATACTAACGCTGGAGGGAAGACAAAAACTTGTTTGAGGGCTTGAGTGCGCGCCTCACAAGGCAACATCACCGCAGAAAATAAGAGGTCAAGGGCAAATTTCCGATGTAAGCGCCTAGCTCTCCCGTGTGATTACTGAATTATGCTGCGTGAATTACAGGTAAGTATGATTCACGCGTCTCTGGTCGTATGCGACCGTATTGGGGATGACAGGATTTTTATAAAACAGCATGTCATAAACACAGGTGGACCTGACAAACCAGCGCTCTCGTACAACGTTTCTAAATTTGAAAGTTTCCAATTTGAATACGCTTTTGGTAGTCGTATAATCAACTGGCACTGACCCCTCTGTATATCACTTGTATCCACATTACAAAAATTAATAAACAGCACACACGTATCTTTACAATTGGTAGGACAGAGTTCACCAGTTATACCGTAGCGCTGGTTGGTATTTAAAGATTTAAGCCTGAGAGTGACTACTCGATTAACTTCAAGGAACCCTGGATTGAATGAGTAAAAATCATGTGTATGGTTGTTATAATACACTGGCATAACTAGTTTTGAGAGTAATGTTATACTCTCATAGCTCTGGGTTGCGGAACAGAGAAATCAGTTATTAATCGTATGGTTGTGTCATTGTATTGGTATACCACAATAACTCCTACGAAAATTGTCTCCATTGCACAACTTTACTTAACTCGTCGAAGGAAAGAAAGCTAGCACAGAAGGAAATAATTAAATAATTCTTCCCTAGCTTAGCCTAACAGGTATCATTACAATAAAAATGGTAGAGAAAAGCCGACAAGACGAGGCGTTAGACACGTGTATTGCACATTTCTCTCGTTATCTTACCACATTTCTCTCGTTATCTTACCCTAACAGATTAAGGTTATAGGATTTGCCTGTGATTGGTTTGGAAGGATGTTCTGATCCCGCAGCCTGCCCTGAGACCAGGCTTCCATTTTAACTGCCTTGTCATCGAAGTTGTTTGTGATAGCGACCCGCAGGTGTCCACATAGGCATCACAACCCAGATAATCCGTCATTTTTAGGAGTGTTCAGCTTCTTCTCGAAACATATCTTCGTTCGTGCAATATTTCTGATATCTGCTGCAATACGTACTTCCGGAATCTAGATATAACTTCGTTATAGTACATCTCTTACGAATATAACTTAGAATCATATCATTAGTATACACCCTCCATTGAGTTTTTTGTATGTAACGTAACGGGTTACTTGTCTGCCATTTTGGACGTGAAACCGCACTGATACTCATCTAAACATGTTGCAAAATATGTGAAGATTTCTCTTATTTTTCTAAGCTTCTATGATGGAGATTTTCTTATAAATTAAACATTCAAGGATCCTGAATGACGTAAGTAGAGGTTAGAAGATAGAATAACTATTTCCCGGGTATACACTAGTGAGTACTTCGCAAATGTTCACAATTATGTAATGGCGTAGTTCAAGACCCGGGTAGTTGGAGAGAGAGTAGGTGCTTTCACAAGTGCTGGAAAAAGATGCGCATAGGAGAGCTTTTATTAAATACGACGTTTCGTCCTCAAGACGATTTATTGAGTACTTGAAAAGCTGTTTTTGGTAAAAGATCTGCTTTTATTAAACTTTTTTTTTTTTTGTCTACGAGACCCAGGTATTTGTCCCTGAAGTCAACTTGTTTCTCATCCCCTAACAAAGTAGTGATATGTATCAAGACTTTAACATCATTTCCAGCTTAAGAAAAATGTTATTCACCAGGTAATGATATAAGTCAAGAGTTTATCGCATGCCTTATGACAAGCTGGCGTGGTATCAACTTCAGTATGGCTCACAAGTGACGCCAAAGCTTCAATATTCTGATTAAGCAGAATATTAGTGTTATACTCCACCGTGTCACTAGCATAGGCACTTTATATCACTTGTATACACTGTTAGTGGTCTCCCCCCCCTCTCTCTTCACACACACACGGGGCCAGGAGCCGAGTCTCGACCCCTGCAACCACAATTAGGTGAGTACACACACACATGTATACATACATACATGGGTTATCAATATATAAATTGAGGAAATCATCAAATGACCTAAAACAATTTGCTGAAAAAAAAAAAAACATTGAAGGCGCTTTCAAGGTTAGTGCTGAAACTCCCATCAAAAAAAAAAGAGTAAGAGTGACCAAAAAAATAGTAAAAGCAAATATGGTTTCGTCATTTTCGACAGTAAGAGAGTGCGAAATTTATTTTTTTCATATCAATTTGGTTCGGTGGTATCAAAAAATGGTTATGGAAACATATTTTATGTGCATTGACAATCTTATTATTGGGTGATTCCTGGCTCTTAATTCTGTTAGATCTGATTCGACGCAAAATTCCCAAATCCAGTGGATTACGAATAGAATGCTGTGCAGTCTGTGGGCTTTTCCAAGACGTATAACACTTTCTATATATTTTGGAAATAAAGTATTATTATTATTAGTAGTAGTAGTAAAAGCAGCAATAGTAATAGTATTATATGGAATTAATAGTATATGGAATTTTTATCTGCAAAATTTCGAATTAGTGTACTTCCAGCTTACTCAAAAAACCAGGGCAAAACCAAATCTGATTTTTAATTAGCAACAAACAGCTTTCTCCAAATTCTAGTATCAGTCTCAAAGTATATTGCTCACGTGAAGAATTATTCACTAATTTGATTTTTTCTTATGTATTCACTATTAATATATTGACGCTATCGGATATTAGTCAGTTTTCCTCCTATTGGAGTAACTAAATTATTTCTCCAGAAATATTTCATGAAGTATTTTAGGTTTTTAATATTCTAATGTTAATATTATTAGAAATTCACTTTCTAAATTGTGAAAATGTTTTAAGGTGCCACAGTGAACATATATTTGGGGTAGATGAAACACTAGCATGTATTATGTACACAAATGCAAGTAAAACATCTAAAATGTCATATAAAAACCTGGAATTTTGGATCATTTTGTTTCCACGAGTGTGGTGCCCTTATTTAGCATTTTTAAAAATCAGGACTTGGACCAATGTGGGCAGTATATTAAGCAGGGAATAACAAGCTGCTTATGTAGCCATTAGCAATGTTAAAATGAACTCCGATAACAACAGCAGCAGGTTGGAATACTGGGCATATCAACAAACTAGTGTTATCTGTTTTTTTGTGGGTTGTACAGCAAGCCCGGTGAAAGTTGAAGGGTCACGAAGAGCCAGATGAAAGAGGTGGATAGGTAGAGGTAGGATTGGATAATGGTGGAAAAAGATTTCTACGTGTGGATAGAGTAGTAAGAACAGTGAAATGGTTGAATGAAAACTGTGAAAGCTTCTACTAAGGATGAACAGTGTTAAGAACGAATTAAGAAACACAGATGGGAATTATAACTGATAAAATTATGATCTAAGTTACCAGCTCTAGCATAAATGTTGAGGCAATTCTCGTATCAGTGTCCATCATGTGTGCCCTGGGTCCACGTTAAGTGCAAGAAAAAATAATACATAACTTTTAAGGTCTAAATTCGATGAATCTTAATTGACTAAACCTCTTCCTTTGATTACTCGCTCTGCTTACTTATATGTAAAGTGGTGAGTTAAGTGCATTTGTACTTGTGAACAAAAATAGTAAGTGTGGAGCGTCACTGCAGTGTGAGTAGAAGCAACAGAGTTTTCAAATGAAATGTATAAGCTGGAAGGTGTATCAATATATTACAGAAAATGACAGAAAAACGCAAAATAATTATTACTACCGGTAGGAAAGACAGTCAGATATTACGAAAGAAAGAGAGAGAGAGAGAGAGAATTGTGCTTATCCAAAATTCTTATAAATGTTTACAAAGTAATGTTTTCCAATATATTGCAGATTTTACAGTTAATAAGGCAAAACTTGTTTCCAATGGAGTTCTGTGCAGGTCCTCTCCTAGGATGCACCACACAATAGTCGACTAAATTCCAGGTTTCTTTTTTCTTGTAGATGAAGAGGGGCAGCAGGTGTTAGGAGACTTTCCCATACGTTCAGCAACGACCAGGCTTTAACCTCTGGTATTTTCGCTTGTGACTCTTAACATCCTACCCACTTTGATGTGAAGTACCGTGTTAGATATGTCCTCGTGTGTAAGGCTAAAGAATGAAAGTAATGATATGTTAGTAACCATTAACTGTATGAGCTTTAAGAAACGTTCTTCTTGAGATGTCGAGTTTTTACTGAAACTATAAAATGGTTAAATTATAAATCATTCCAGTATATTAAGAAGATATTACAGATCCCCTAAGAAAATATTAGGATTCCTTACGTCAAAGAGACCAGAAATTTTCATAAAATTATAAATAATGTAATTCTTCTCACTACAGAGTAAGAAGGTAAATTATGTTTCCAAGAATTTACGTTTGACCTTTCATTGAAGCAATGTTTGAGACACGGGTCGAAGCTTTCCCGTGGGAAGGAGGAGTGTGGTGGTGGGGAGTAAAGGAGATTAAGGAGGGAAGAGAGAGAAAGGTAGTGAGGAAAATAGATGAATATGGGAAAGGAAAGAGAGATATGTGAAGCGAGGGAGCGTATGTTTTGAGGAAGTTTGATGAGGAGGAGGTAGAATAGAGAACATAAGAACATAAGAAAGGAGGAACACTGCAACAGGCCTGTTGGCCCATACTAGGCAAGTCCTTCACAATCCGTCCCACTAACAGAATATTTGCTCAACCCAATTTTCAATGCTACCCAAGGTGTTTATTTTTTATTTAGTAGCATCCTTTTGTTCACTGCAGTGCACGGGCACCTTGTACCATCTGCTGAAGATCTCCACCTGATATTAGTTTTCTTCAGCACTGCGTGGCTTCCTCAGCATGGTACTGGAGTCTTATTTCACATTAAAATTATGCTCAAGATAAGACTTCCAGCTGGTGCTGGAAGTCTTATCTTGAGCATACACTGTCGTATACACTGACGTTATTACCTAGGCCTTAGGCCTCGATTGTGACTTCTAGCAGACCCTGAAATTTCTAAGATATTAGTATTTCAATTCTTCCTGGTTGGTGGAGGGCATCGTGATCTAGTGACATGTAGGAATAAGTGGATTGAAGAGAGTGAGTGAGTGAGTGAGTCAGTCAGTTGTAGACCTTTCTTATCTCCTCTGGCACAACATGTTTCGAAATCCCAATCCAGTACCCCACTGAGGCTCTGCTTGTAGTGCCACTCTCGCTAAACTTTCCTTAATAAACTCACGAAATCGCAATAACACGATTGCAAACAAACCGCGAAACAGGTGGGGTTTGAACCCTTGGATTACGAACTGGCCTGGAGTTTTGCGACTCCCTCGCCATGGGTTCAAATCCCACTCGTTCCGTGGTTTGCTTACCCTTAATAAAAGTATGTGACATGACACACACAACGTCTCTTCCGGCAGATGAGTAGCTACATACGAGAATAAATAGGTAGATGGATACATTGGTATAATAGTAGATGGATAGATAGTTCTGGGGGGAAATAAGAGAGGGAGGGGAAGAAGGGGAAACTTAAACCAATATTTGGAATCAAAACAGCCCACTATTTCCACTCCAAGACTGCAAGTTCTGCTGTGTCGGTCCTTTCTAATTAGAGTAATGTTTCTTGCTGTCGATAATGTCATGAATTAATAAATTAAATTTTCATCTTTGTAGGATGGTTTAATGAACTGCTGAGAGAGAGAGAAAAAAAAGGGGATATTCTCTCTCTCTCTCTCTCTCTCTCTCTCTCTCTCTCTCTCTCTCTCTCTCTCTCTCTCTCTCTCTCTCTCTCTCTCTCCACACACACACACACACCCAAGTGTCTAACGACAAGTGCCTTTGACAACTGGTAATTAACTAACACATCCTACTGTAAACCAGCACTCAACATCATTCCCCTCCCTTTCACCTCTATGCAATACCTTCAGATTTCCCCTCTTCATTATTTTCTCTCACTACCCCTTTCTTCCATCCCTCCCTAACTCTTTTTCCTTCCTCTACTTCCCTTTCTTTCCCTTCCCTCTTTCCAATACCTTCCTATCTCTTTCCCCTCCTCCACTGTCCCTCCTCCACTGTCCCTCCTCCACTGTCCCTCCTTCATGCACTCTGAGGGACAAGATGTTTATGGACGTAATAATGGGAAAAGGGAGAGGGAGAGAAAATTATTGTCATAGTAAAACCGAGAAACGAAAATTTGGAAAGATTGGAAGACTTGATTAAAAATATGCAATGGAATTAATAGTACACACATTAGTAAAAAATTATTTTTACTGCAGTTGTAATGATTATGGGTTGTTTCTGTTTTAAAAATGTCTTTAATGTTATATTTTTACTATTATTATTAGTATTTATTTATTGTTATTTTTATAATAGGACGAAATTTAATATTCAAATTACATCAGCTTCTCATTAATCCTATCGTTCTGTTTAAATCAATTTGATACTAAACAGTGGTTGTCTTAAGAGACGAAAAAAAAAAAAAAAAAACTAACACTACACATGTAGAAACTCAATATGAATTTGTTTTTTCTTGAATACGTCAGAATATGGAGGTGAAGATGGCCCATTGATGGGCCAGTGATGGGTCGGTGGGAGAGATTGGTCATAGGTCATGCTGGGTGAAAGGGAATGAGAAGGTCAAGAAGTGAAAGGGGTTACGCCAGAGGTGGAAGACGGGTATGGTGTGTAGTCTTTTTTTTTTTTTTTCCTCTTTCAAGATGCTTAGATATAACCCTGTAGTATGCGCTGCATGCGAGAGTTACATTGCTGTAACAATGGCAGTGCGTGACTACACATCTCAATGTGACGATCATATTGTAAGAGCATCCGCAGTACAAGGCTACTCCACTCTGTATGATAGTTATTTTATGGGAACACCCGTAATGGGTGATTACACAGGTGTGTATGATAATTACGTTGTGGGAATATCCGTAGCATACGGCTACCCTGTTCTGTATGATGATTATATTCCTGAAAGTAACCGAAGTATGAGATTTACGTCATTATTTTATGTAGCCAACTAGTGTGAGCAGCAGAAGAGTGCAACTACTAGATTGTGTGTGATATTTACATTGCTGGAATACCTGCAGTGTATGACTATACTGCAATATAATTGTTACATTACAGAACATTATTATTATTATTGTTTATTATTATTGTTTATTATTATTATTATTGTTTATTATTATTATTGTTTATTATTATTATTATTGTTTATTATTATTATTGTTTATTATTATTAATTTTGTTTATTATTATTATTATTGTTTATTATTTATTATTATTATTATTATTATTATTATTATTATTATTATTATTATTATTATTATTATTATTATTATTATTAGGAGTGAGGGAGCGCTAAATTCATTGACGTCATGCAAAAGCTACCCATGTTGCCTAAAGAGGATAGGGAGCTACGGGTGTTGTTGGGAATAGTGTAGGACATTTTTTTAGTTAACATTAATAAATATGACTTTTTCGGAAGGTAAAATCTGTTTAGTTTTTCACTCTGGAGGGATTCCTTGACTTTTCTATCCTTGCCTGTCATTTATGATGGCAAGCAACTTATATCTAGTTTACACTTCTCTTTGATATCTTGTTTGCTTTTTAGTTGTTCTTATTTCTAATTTAGAATGTATGCTCTGAAACCGGGCCGAGGAGGCGATAGTCCCCGGAAATTTTAACATGTTTTAACAGAAGTAAGAGGTGGAGAGCTTTTGCTCAACACTTGACATCCAGCAGCTCGTAGAGTTTCCTACCAAAGGACATTTTTGCAGAGAATATTACTTCTAGTAGACCTAAAGTTTCTTACTCATTTGCATATCAGAATTTCCCTTGATGTAACCCACAATAGTCAACCATGCACACAGATGACTGGGCGAACAGGGGCAGCTAGGGTGTATAGAAACTTACCCATGTGTTTTCCCAGCCAGAAAATCGAACCGGGATCATTTGGATTGCAAGAGGAGGGGAAAGTGTAACTCTAAAGAAAGTGAGGGAGAACTAGAGGGGATAAATGAAGAAGGGAGAAAAGAAAGGAAGAATTTTTTTTTTTTTTGGGGGCGAGAAGAAGTGAAAAGAGAAAATGATCTACTCGTAAGAGAAAATTAAGGATAAAGGTGTGAATAGGGAAAGTAAGACGCTAAAAAGAGAAAAGGCTAGAGAGAGATTTGGGACTAGAGGGAAGAGGGAGGTCATGGACTCTAGCTACAACGACATCTTCACTCAGCGAGTCCACGAGGCCAACAGGTGAAGGTAAAAGCGCAAAATAAATGACAAACCATTTTGGAAAGCAGATTTGCCTTTTAAATTGGATCGTATGTACGATAAATGGCAGATGGTTAGAGGCTAGACTGAGACAGTAGATGGATAGTAGGTAGTTGACTACTGATAATGGATAGAATATAATAATGAATTATACTTGAGAGAAAATGGATGATAAATAAAGATATTAGACGAGAGACGGTAGGCAGTGGACGGTAGACTAGATAGTGTAGATAATAGATGGTTGACTGTGGATGATAAATAGCGGACGGTAGACTATAGATGATAGACGGTGAATAGTAAATATTACACAGAATAGCTTCCGGCGGTCACCCCCTTCCCCCCGGTGGCCCGGTCATTGATCAGGCCTGTTAGATGGTAGACAAAGAAAACTTGACTGTGGATTGCAGTTTGTAGACAGAAGATGGTACATACATGATGACAGAAGGTAGACAGTAATCCTTAGAAAACGGGCGTAGAAGTGCTGGATGGTACAGTAGTTGGAAAAATAATAGAAAATAAAAAAGTATGAGCGATAGTGGGGAAAAATAGAAATAGAGGATAAGATGAAATAGAAAGAAACCGGTTGACGACTCAGGAGGTAATAGTTGACAGAGACGGCTCTTGAAATTGAAAATAGATGGATAACTGGTAGTTAGATGAGACTGAGAGAGAGAAAAAAATCGAAGGCATATTTCTAGTATAGAGAAGGAAAGGTAGGGAATAATGGATGGCAAAGAGAAAAATAAGAGAAGGGCAAAGGTAAAGACAGTAACAGAAATAGACTGTAATTACAGAGTTTGATGCATCCTGAAATGTGAGTCTGTTTACATCGCGGTAACTTGAGAAGGCAGTGTTTACATCCCAGTAACTTGAGAAGGCAGTGTTTACATCCCGGTAACTTGAGAAGGCAGTGTTTACATCCCGGTAACTTGAGAAGGCAGTGTTTACATCCCGGTAACTTGAGAAGGCAGTGTTTACATCCCGGTAACTTGAGAAGGCAGTGTTTACATCCCAGTAACTTGAGAAGGCAGTGTTTACATCCCAGTAACTTGAGAAGGCAGTGTTTACATCCCAGTAACTTGAGAAGGCAGTGTTTACATCCCAGTAACTTGAGAAGGCAGTGTTTACATCACAGTGTGTGCGCTTATGGTACTAAGGAAAGGAATCGTAATATATATTTACTGAAATGCATCATTCTAATGTTTAGAATGGCAGTGCTTGGTTATTTACCGGTCCACGGGGGTGCTGACCCCCGGGACACCTTCCAGGTAATGGCAGAAATGGCCGGGAATAGAATTATTTATAGGAATGATAGTGTATGGTGTTAATGGCAGGGCTTGACCTTAATATTGGTGTATAGTACGAGTATTTGTGGGAGAAATGGGAGTACTTAATATTCGTAGGAATAGAATTTGATATTAATAACAATGGTAGTGTACAGTTTTAATAGTAGGAATAGTAATATATGGTGAAATTAGCAGGAATAGCGTATAATATAAGGAATTTAGTGCATGATAAGAATGATAGATTGTGAATGGTATTAATATCATGTAGTGTATGCCATTATTAGAACAAATGTTATTGCATGGTATTAATGGTAATGTGTTTTATTAATGGTAGGAATTGGGGTATTATTGTTTGAACAGTAATGTATGGTATTAAGGAAGTGAAGTGTATGATATTAATAGTAGAGCTTTTCCAGGATTATAATGATAATCAGACATAGGTATACCGGATAAGATGATAGGGAATGAAAAAGTATGCAATTAATGTGAAAGAAAAATTAATTCATTTGTTCCATTATGAAGGTTAAGGGAAATGTGACGCGGTGGTCTACTGCCCACAGTGTTTCGTTTTGGGTTAAAGTTAAAAAAAAGTAGAGTGCGTTATGTGAACTTGTACTTGGAATATATTATGATTATTCACGAATTTTGCGCGCGTGTGTGCGTGTGTTCGCGCTTGTGTGCGTGTACATAATGTGTGTGTACTCGCATATTTGTGGTTACATGGGTCGATTCATAGCTTCTGGTGTGTGTGTGTGTTCAAGGAAGAGATGAACAGTTAAGTCGAGCTCCGGCTCTTGTACAACACCTGGACGTGAATGATAGTAAGTTAATGGTTGTCACCATCCACTGATCAACGAAGATCTTCAGAAAACGATTCTTATTTTCACGGTCTTCTTTTCAGATGCTCTCCCAGGATGCGACACTCGCCTCCCGGTACCGTGAACTGAACGCACATTTGAAATGTGTAAAATATAGCTCTTATTAAATCAGTTTTAAAATGCTGTAATGTTTGGGTGCGGCTGAAACTATCTGACCAGGTCGTGAAGGGTGGAGTAACATGGAGAGGGATGAGGGTGGAGTGGAGATTTTTATTTCAATCAGGGTTGGGAAGCGCTAAAACAGGAGGAGTTGTATAGTATCTGGGGAATTGAAGGCATTCATATTCGATCCAAGGAAGGGGGAAGGCTAATCTTGTTCCTTGGATCAAGAGCATCTCGCCAGCAACAAGGTGCATCTTTTAAGGGGCGGGGGAAGTGGAGAGAGGGAAGGAAGAAAGGTAAATCAGACCAGAATGTGTGGGTGGAGACACACAGCCAGGACAAGTGGGCGGGGTGGGCGTGGTGGCCAGGGTGGGCGGAGAGCAGTGATTTGTAGGCTTGGGTTTTAGGTGTCGGGAAGATAGCATGCGAAATAACAACTCAGAAAATCTGGCATAGACGATAAATATGAGGGAGAGAGAGAGAGAGGACAACTGTGGTGGGTAAATCATAGCAAAATATCCTGAATGAAGAACTCTGATGTTCTTTTAAATCCTTAATGAAGGAATAAAATAAGGAAACAAATTAAAATTGTTTTATTATAAATAAAAAAATCAAGAGAGCAAACCATAAAAATGAACACGAAGTTGAAATTAATTTAATATATATATATATATATATATATATATATATATATATATATATATAATGTATGTCGTGCCGAATAGATAAAACTGGTCAATTAGCAAGAACTCGTTTAAAGTTAAGTCCTTTCTAAAATTTTCTCTTATACGTTTAAAGATATATATTTTTTTCATATATATCAATGTAAAAATTAATATTTTAATAAAAGAGCCTTAGGAAACTTATTTAACCTTATTATAACATGCGCAATTTAATTTAGCCTAATCCAACTATATATATTTTAGATATGTTTACAATAATTTAACAAACACAATTAAATATTTTTTTTGTTAGGTTCAGAATGATTTTTGCAAAATTACTGCATACACAAATTTTCGCTTGCCTTATTCGGAAAGAAAAGCATTGCTATTTAAGCCAAAATCGCAAGTTTTACCTATTCGGCACAATATATATATATATATATATATATATATATATATATATATATAAATAAATATACAAGGTATGATATAGCACGTAAGGAAAGTAGTTTGTTGGATTATGTATTGGTGGATAAAAGGTTGATGAGTAGGCTTCAGGATGTACATGTTTATAGAGGGGCAACGGATATATCAGATCATTATTTGGTTGTAGCTACAGTTAGAGTAAAAGGTAGATGGGACAAAAGGAAAATGGCAACAGCAAGTAGAGAGAGGTAAAAGTGTATAAACTAAGGGAGGAGGAAGTTAGGGTGAGATATAAGCAACTATTGGCAGAAAGGTGGGCTAGTGCAAGTAGGAGTAGTGGGGGTTGAAGAGAGTTGGGATAGTTTTAAAAATGCAGTATTAGAATGTGGGGCAGAAGTTTGTGGTTATAGGAGGGTGGGTGCAGGAGGAAAGAGGAGTGAGTGGTGGAATGAAGAAGTAAAGGGTGTGATAAAAGAGAAAAAGGTAGCTTATGAGAGGTTTTACAAAACAGAAGTGTTAGTAGAAGAGCAGAGTATATGGAGAGTAAAGAAAGGTGAAGAGAGTGGTGAGAGAGTGCAAAAGAAGAGCGGATGAAAGAATGGGAGAGGATCTGTCAAGAAATTTTGCTGAAAACAAGAAAAATTTTGGAGTGAGATAAACAAGGTAAGAAAGCCTAGGGAACGAATGGATTTGTCAGTTAAAAACAGAGTAGGGAGTTAGTAGATGGGGAGCTGGAGGTATTGGGTAGATGGCGGGAATATTTTGAGGAACTTTTAAATGTCGATGAAAAGAGGAGGCGATAATTTCATGTACTGGCCAGGGAGGTACAACATCGTTTAGGAGTGAAGAAGAGCAGGATGTGAGTGTGGGGGAGGTGCGTGAGGCATTACGTAGAATGAAAGGGGGTAAAGCAGCTGGAATTGACGGAATCATGACAGAAATGTTAAAAGCAGGGGGATATAGTGCTGGAGTGGTTGGTATTTTTGTTTAATAAATGTATGAAAGAGGGAAGGTACCTAGGGATTGGCAGCGAGCATGTATAGTTCCTTTATATAAAGGAAGGGGATAAAAGAGAGTGTAAAATTATAGGGGAATAAGTTTACTGAGTATACCAGGTAAAGTGTATGGCAGGGTTATTATTGAAAGAATTAGAGGTAAGACAGAGAGTAGGATTGCAGATGAGCAAGGAGGCTTTAGAGTGGGTAGGGGATGTGTAGATCAAGTGTTTACAGTGAAGCATATATGTGAACAGTATTTAGATAAAGGTAGAGAAGTTTTATTGCATTTATGGATTTAGAAAAGGCATATGATAGAGTGGATAGGGGAGCAATGTGGCAAATGTTGCAAGTGTATGGAATAGGTAGTAAGTTACTGAAGGCTGAAAAGAGTTTTTATGAGGATAGTGAGGCTCAGGTTAGGGTGTGTAGAGAGAGGAGATTACTTCCCGGTAAAAGTAGGTCTTAGACAGGGTTGTGTAATGTCACCATGGTTGTTTAATATATTTATAGATGGGGTTGTAAAGAAGTAAATGCTGGGGTGTTGGGGAGAGGGTGGATTAAATTATGGAGAATTAAATGCAAAATGGGAGTTGACACAGTTACTTTTTGCTGATGATACTGTGCTTATGGGAGATTCTAAAGAAAAGTTGCAAAGGTTAGTGGACGAGTTTGGGAGAGTGTGTAAAGGTAGAAAGTTAAAAGTGAACATAGATAAGAGTAAGGTGATGAGGGTATCAAACGATTTAAATAAAGAAAAATTGGATATCACATTGGAGAGAGGATTATGGAAGAAGTAAATGTTTTCAGATATTTGGGAGTTGATGTGTCAGCAGATGGGTTTATGAAGGATGAGGTTAACCATAGAATTGATGAAGGAAAAAAGGTGAGTGGTGCATTGAGGTATCTGTGGAGACAAAAACGTTATCCATGGAGGCAAAGAAGGAATGTACGAAAGTATAGTGGTACCAACACTCTTATATGGGTGTGAAGCATGGGTTGCAAATGCTGCAGCGAGGAGGAGGCTGGAGGCAGTGGAGATGTCCTGTCTAAGGGCAATGTGTGGTGTAAATATTATGCAGAAAATTCGGAATGTGGAAATTAGGAGAAGGTGTGGAGTTACTAAAAGTATTTGTCAGAGGGCTGAAGAGGGGTTGTTGAGGTGGTTTGGTCATTTGAGAGAATGGATCAAAGTAGAATGACTTGGAGAGCGTATAAATCTGTAGGGAAGGAAGGCGGGGTAGGGGTCGTCCTAGAAAAGGTTGGAGGGAAGGGGTAAAGGAGGTTTTGTGGGCGAGGGCTTGGACTTCCAGCAAGCATGTGTGAGCGTGTTAGATAGGAGTGAATGGAGACGAATGGTTTTGGGACATGACGATCTGTTGGAGTGTGAGCAGGGTAACATTGTGTGAAGGGATTCAGGGAAACCAGTTAATTGATTTAGTTGGACTTGAGTCCTGGAAATGGGAAGTACAATGCCTGCACTTTAAAGGAGGGGTCTGAGATAGTGACAGCTGGGAGGGACTTTTCTCAGCTGTAGTATCTGAGCTCCTCTGCAAAGACAGTGATTATGTATGAGTGTGGTGAAAGTGTTGAATGATGATGAAAGTTTTTTCTTTTGGGATTTTCTTTCTTTTGGGTCACCCTGCCTCGGTGGGAGACGGCCGACTTGTTGAAAAAAAAAAAAAAATATATATATCTATATATGTATATATATATATATATATATATATATATATATATATATATATATATATATATATGTATATATATATATATATATATATATATATATATATATATATATGTATATATATATATATATATCAATGCACCACGCAGAAACAAGCGGAGGTATATATACAGAGAAAGATCGCGGTCAGAAGGATTCAAACCCACGTGTAGAGAATGGCATAGCTTCCCAATGAGACGCCTTAGACCACTCAGCTACTGATGCCTCAAAAAACTAGGGAGCCTGGTTACAAGCCATGTTTCTTCCTAGCCCCTGGCGCACCAGTGAACCTCAGACATGGTTTCCAGCTAAAAGAAAATAGGTAATTACATAGCATATGTTAAAAAGAATCAAATTAGATTCACTTGGCTTAATAATATAACTACTGAGAATCATTCTGAATTAGGACACTAGCACCTATCTTGAGATATTGTGTTAAAATATTTAAATGAGATTCTGATATTTATTCGATATATGTACAGTACTTATAAATAAGCCTCACAGAAAACATTAGAACACTTGAACTTGATATACTCATTTTATTGTCTGCCAGAAACAAGATAATTTGTATATTCGTGAGGAGGGACATACTAAAGCAATAGGAATCTCAGAGTTTGGGAAATGGGAAATAAATTCATCCACTAAAGACAAAGAACACCTCCAGTTCGTTAGAAAAAACAAGCCTTGGCATCAAGGCACAATCTCTGAGGTACCACTTGCCCTTGAAGGGTGGCTGTCAAAATCATGCACACTGTTCGAGAAACACTCCCAATACTTGGAAGTCTCCTCACCTCTCACCTCCTGCCTCTTCGACAACACAATGTCAGACAAGAGATATATCAACACTTCTCCTAATGCAGGTATGTCTTTGACCTTGTAGTCATGGATAATATCCAGCGGACATAGGACGTCTCGACTAACTCTTGTCTCTTGTCAATTTAACGAGTTGGCTAACGACTCGCGATTTGGAGAGGGAACTTTGAGGAACGTTTCGGCTTGCCCTGGAACAATATGAAGTTCAGGATGGAAAGAATTGTTCACAGATTTCTCTCCGATTTGTGGATCGGTAGGTAGCAATTTGTCCAAGTCAGCTATCCAGAGTAAAGCTTAATTATGCTACTTGGAAGTCTAAAGGAACAGATGTGTAACTCATACTATACTTATTGCAGTTGAGTTTCGCTCACAAGGAGCTTCTAGCTAACTAAACATAGCCGCAATAAATACCTCGTTATTAGCATGTGACTACATAATATTGAGTCGTAATTCCTACCTTACAATAAATCACTTTGGCAATTGCTTCATTGATCTACAATTCAATTAGCAGAGTGGTATTTTGCTGTAGCCTTTCTAAATCTGAATTAGCTCGACTGGAATCCATTATTTCGAGTTATTTCTTGGTTCGAAATCCTCATATCATTGAATGGGTAGTCTCGAGCACCGTCTTCCTATAGGTACATTAATGGTATACAAAAGCGACTAGTAGAGGAATAAAACACCTATGCATCATGTGGGCATCTTTTCTTAAGAGACGTTTCGCCCACCAGAATATTCATTATTTATATTGAAAAAGCCAATAAGTGAAGATACTCGTGTGTTGTTTACGTGACTCAGCATCTCGTCGGAAGCGCATATTTTTCATCTCATTATTTCCAACAATAATGATGCTAGGTGCTCTCTAGTCCATCTTGTTACATGCTGAGCACCTGTTTCTTCCTCTTCCCTGTCAGGTAACTATTTTTCTTAGATCGTTGAATTTACAGGCTAAGAAATGTTATCCTACCTCAGCTCATTTCACAGCCGAGCCTTGTCTAAGATATAGTATCCCCCGTTTCTCCTAGGATGCAACCCACAACAGTCTGGCAACTAACAGGTATTTATCAACAGCGGCAATAGATGTAAGGAGACTTCCCCCACATGTCTCTTCTCCATTTCTAGTACCATAAAGGTTTTTTTTTTAATATCTACAGACGATTATATATTCCCTATTCTATTTGTCTCAAAACTTAATTTATATATAACTTTCCCCATCTCTGACAAATATTGCAGTTGCTGAATATTCCTTGTATTTCTTTTCAGAGATTTCACGCTTTCACTCAAATTCTCTATTCGGTCCAAATTTGCAATGCTATTTAATAATTTTACGGTTAAAATAACCAAAACAGATATACAACCTGCCTATATTTTCTCATAGTAAAATGAAGCAGTGACTAGCATTTGCAGACAAGTTACAAAATATACGAGGCTGGAGCCAGGCTATGTGGGTGTGACCTGACTAAAGGTTAATCTGTCCAGATTAAGTGTGTGGGGAATGTTGGTTGGTGGAGGGGGAGGTGGGTGTTTGGGAGGTTGAAGGGAGAAAGGATGGAGGGAAGGAGGTGGAGGGAAGAAGTATGGAGAGAGGGAGGGTAGAAGGAAGAGGGGTAGAGGGAAGGAAGGAGTAGGGAAGGAGGTTGGAGACAAAACTAATGAAATAATGGAGAGAAAGAGAGAGGAGGATAAGAGGGTAGAGGAGAGTGGGTTGAACTAATAAATGTACGGTGAAAGGGTTGACATACTACTATATATCCTCGTCCTGAACAACATTTTCACCAGCAATTCGAATGTAATGTACATGTACGTATATAGAAGTGCATGCGAGAAGAAAGGAGTATACGAGTACATGGAAATACATACTGCATACTATATACTTCCTCGTAGAAAATACATAGTATACGGGAGTGCGCAGACAACATGAGGAAGACATAGGCAGAAGACTTCACGGCGTCAACCTGAGAGGAAAATTATATAGTACATTTGTACCACAATACAAGTTTAAAAATATACGGATTAAGCGCTCTCATATCTCTGATCGTTTTGTTTATAGTCTAAATATTATACTTCTGTTGAAACATTTACTGAGAGCAGAGGTAATATATATACACACGTTTATGGGTCTCTTTCATCATGTATATACTTCGAGATTAATTTAATCCCTGCTTTAGACACTAAACTATCCTTGACTGATGGTGTACATGGGACATTTAGCCTCAATAACCCTCACGAAGCAGAAGTTTTAAATCTTATAAGTCAACCAACTCTTATTTTCCTCGTATGTTTGCTGCATATATATATATATATATATATATATATATATATATATATTTGTAAACTGCTTATTTCTAGAAATATAAAGCCACCATATATCCCACTAACAGTAATAGTATCCGCCAGTAATTAACAGTGTGTTAATCCAGGCTTAATGATATCAGACTAGTGAACCTGTACGACTGAATTTATTTGTCAGAACTTCCAACGGATATTGAAGCATAATTCACTGATCTTCAAAAGCAAGCAGGATGATGACATGGAACAGCAAGTCATGGACTCGGTAATTATAAATGTCAAAGCACACTTAACAGATTATGGTTCACGTATTGACACTACATTATAGGTGAAGAGGTGTATACACATGAAGTGAATAATTAGGAATTCACTTAAATGGTTAAGAATTAATTTAGAGGTTTAGGGATATGCTTAAATTATTACAGATAGACTTGTGTGATTAGGTACACATATCAGTAATGATAGTCAAAGATGTATATAGGTTTAGTAAACGAGGGTCAGGAGGTAAAAGACTAGACTGACCTAAGTTCTCCTTCAAGAGAAGCATTTTGAGCTTGGTTAACAAAATCAACAGTGATATTAACGTTGAAATAGTCTTCAAATATCACCTTCTCATTTGTAGTTATAAGACAAATTTGACTAACATGATCAAATAATCCATCACTTAATAACATTTGTTGTCCAAATCAAAATAAGGAAGGTATCGAAACCTACAGCACACTGTGTGTGCTGCAGCAGCAGCAGCAGCAGCAGCAGCAGCAGCAGCAGCAGCATCATCATCCTGGTCTCCAGGGGACTGTCATCCCTCCCAGTCCCTTCCCCATATTAAATGAATTAAATGTATGCTGCCCTGCAAGTATACATGCTTTGATCAATGTTAAACCTTTACATTTAAACGCCCTTAAGCAGCATTATGTACTTGCATTTAAGAAATTTGTTAAAATGTAAGTAAGCATAACTTAAACATTTTTTATTGAAAATACCACTACCATATTTATTGTATTAATAAATGTATATAAATAATCATAAGATTTTTATGCTCCCTGAATTGTATAAACTATTGTATTATTGAACAAGTAATACAGCATATCTATTTTTTGTATAATATCCAATATACGTATATAATTACTCCTCTGAGGGATTATTTAACAAATAATTATATATTATGTTGGATTTTCCGAATTTGAAAATAGCATTGACCTTTTTTTTATTGATGGATTCATCTGCATTACAAAGTAAGATATATCGCAAATATTTTCGGTCTCGCTAGAGACCCTCTTCAGGCGTATAACATAAAGGAGCTTATTATAATTGTAAAATCAGATGCACGAAGCTTCAGAATAGTAAAACATAAGGAAGGTGGGAGGAGGAGGTGAGGGTGGGGGAAGAGAGAGGAAGAAGAGATAGGAAAGGACTGTTGTAGAGGTAGAGGGGAAAAGTGGAAGTTTAGGGAGGAGTAAGGAAGGTCTTATATGGATGGTGACTTGGCCTATCCTGCGTTATCAGATGTCCAGGACTTGGTCCCTGGCTGTGGTTATATAGGGGCTGTCATACCCACAGACACGTGTAGATAAATGGGTAGGCGAGGAGAAAGATAAGAAGAGATAGTATGACGGGCGACAAGACAGCCAGCGGGGGAAGAGAGATTTATATGGCAAGGAAATAAAATGAAAAACAGACACAGACAGACACAGACAGACACAGACACACAGACAGACAGACACACAGACAGACAGACACACAGACAGACAGACACACAGACAGACAGACACACAGACAGACAGACACACAGACAGACAGACACACAGACAGACAGACACACAGACAGACAGACACACAGACACACAGACACACAGACACACAGACAGACAGACACACAGACAGACAGACACACAGACAGACAGACACACAGACACACAGACAGACACAGACAGACACAGACAGACACAGACAGACACAGACAGACACAGACAGACACAGACAGACACAGACAGACACAGACAGACACAGACAGACACAGACAGGCACAGACAGGCACAGACAGACAGACACAGACAGACACAGACAGACACAGACAGACAGACAACACACACACACACACACACACACACACACCGCTGACAGAGTACAGGCTAGGTGGACAAAGGCTACAAATCTCATCGAAGGAGAAAGACTTTGGGGTGAGTATAACGCCAAGCACGTCTCCGGAAACACACATCAACCAGATAACCGCGGCAGCATATGGGCGACTGGCAAACCTAAGATTAGCGTTCCGTTACCTTAACAAGGAATCGTTCAAGACACTGTACACCGTGTACGTCAGACCCATACTAGAGTATGCAGCCCCAGTCTGGAACCCACATCTGGTCAAGCATGTCAAGAAATTAGAGAAAGTGCAAAGGTTTGCGACAAGGCTAGTTCCACAACTCGGGGGACTGCCCTATGAAGAAAGGTTGAGGGAAATAGGACTAACAACAATGGAGGACAGAAGGGTTAGAGGAGACATGATAACGACATACAAAATACTGCGGGTAATTGACAAGGTAGATAGTGACAGGATGTTCCTGTGCCAAGAAACTTCTTCAACGCTATCCCACCTAGAACTCAAGAATGGTACACTGCAGGTCCTTTAAGTCACACTATGTTTTTAACTATCACACTACTTTTAAGACTCACATGCAGCTTTCTCCACCTGATCCAGCATTCTCCACCTGACTGTACCCTATATATATCTCCATGTTGCTCATTTTCCAGGTAGATCTGTCTGTGACTCGATAAAGCCCACTGCGTGGGCGAAACGTTGTCAATAAAGGATCACATTATACTGCTTATGTGTTTATTTTTCCATTGTGTCGGTATTTTATACCATTTATTTCCACAAGGGAACACAACTGGAAGCTGAAGACTCAGATGAGTCAAAGGGATGTTAGGAAGCACCTCTTCAGCCATAGAGTAGTTAGGAAGTGGAATAGTCTAGCGAACGATATAGTGGAGGCGGGAACCATACATAGTTTTAAGACAAGGTATGATGAAGCTCATGGAGCAGGGAGAGCAGAGTCCCAGTAGCGGACAGCGAAGAGGCGGGGCAGGAGCTGAGTCTCGACCCCTGCAGCCACAATTAGGTGAGTACACATACACACACATGATAACAACATATAAGATACTGAGAGGAATTGACAAGGTGGACAAAGACAGAATGTTCCAGAGATGGGACACAGCAACAAGGGGACACAGTTGGAAGTTGAAGACTCAAATGAATCACAGGGATGTTAGGAAGTATTTCTTCAGTCACAGAGTGGTCGGGAAGTGGAATAGTTTGGGAAGCGATGTAGTGGAGGCAGGTTCCATACATAGCTTTAAGAAGAGGTATGATAAAGCTCATGGCGCAGGGAGAGTGACCCAGTAGCGGCCAGTGAAGAGGCGGGGCCAGGAGCTGTGACTCAACCCCTGCAACCACATCGTAAACATACATCACTCATGAAAGACCAATTGTCTATGGACAAGTGACTTTAACAACTGGTGACCAACTCTCTGCTGAATAATTCTCCAGGAACAAATTCCCAAGTAGTTTCACTGAAGAGATAATTTTAAGTAGCTTTAAAAACAGGTTGGACAGGTAGGTACGCAAGTGGGTGCAGTTGGGTGATAATTATTGTACATCTACCTGGCATGGACCAGTAAGCTTCACGATAACACCTTGCAATAGAGCCAATGATGCCAGGATATTTTTTATTTATTTTCTAGCAAATTAATCGACATTCCACTGTCCTCAAGTTCTTTAACAAGTGATCACTGACTTGTCAGAATATCAGACCATTTCAGTAACTAACCGGTTTTCGTTCACCGAACTAAGCTAAAACCCACAAAAACAAATAACTGACGACTGGGAACTCGACGAAAATATGATAAAATGATAGTAAATACAAAGAAGAGCAACCAGAAGGGAAGTGGTGCAGAAGGAGGGTGCAGAAGGTAGGGGAAAGTGCTGATGTTAACTGGAATGACAGAAGCAAAATGAATTGGGATTCGGAGATGAAGCTGCTGTATATATACTTTGTGAGATAATCTATTCAATTCATAAGGGGGCAAGGGAGGAAATCATGGAACAAGAGATGTATACAATGAATGTGAATGATTGGGAAACTAATTAGAGAAAATTTGGGGTGTGGCAGAAGGGGTAGAGGACACAAGAAGGGAAAAGGGAGGAAAAAGAACTTTTGAATTTGCTCACATGAAACCAAACAATACCGGGAGGAGAGAGGCAGCAAGGGAACTGATGATAACACACAAAACAATTTGGTTTGGAAGAAAGTGGGACTAAGAAATGGATGATGTATTAACTTCAGGAAGCTAATGGTAGAAAATGCGATAGATGTGCAATGGAAAATTAGACAGATCACAGAGTTCTCAAGAGAACAGGGATCTGTTATACTAAGACAAGCGATTGCCGATTAAAATGATTAGGAACATCTTAAGGGAGCTAGAAAAACGACGAATAAAGGCAAAAGAAAAATAGGGAATGGTACAGGGAGTAGAAACCAAGCCTTGAAAATCCCCTGAGTACACTGACTGTCCAGCCCTCAGCAGTCTTACCCTTAATGTCAACCCTCCATCATACAAGAGAAATAATGGCTAGTCACAACCTTCTTTTTTTCTCTCCAGAACTTCACCATTAGCTTCCCTCCATTTTTCTAAGCCATTAGCAAGGAAAAAGGAGAAAACGTTACCGACAGTAAAATAATTAAAGATGCGCTGTTCTTAAAAGGTTACAAAGTAGAAAAAATAGCAAGAGGAAACGAGGGCGAGGAAGGAGTTGCACTGTCAGTTACAAATATACGGAATTTAGAGATGAGAGAGAAACAGGGAGGGAGATAAATGACTACATAGTAGGCACATTCACGACTAGAGGACCCAGTGTAGTAGTAGCAGTGATTTACAACCAAACAGCTGATTACCAAGACAGGAGTACAAGGACAACAAAACAGCTGATTACCAAGACAGGAGTACAAGGACAAAACAGCTGATTACCAAGACAGGAGTACAAGGACAAAACAGCTGATTACCAAGACAGGAGTACAAAGACATCCAAACAGCTCCTAATGTCGAATTGAAAGGAAACAAGGCAAAAATACTAATCAATTAGAGAACTGGGAATAAAGAGAGGACCAGAAATAGAGAGGGTTAAGTTGATGGAGGTGAGTATGAAAAAAACATTGTCAGGGGAATAAAAGAGAGGCGAGAGTTGAACCAGCAAGACAAGATTTGTTTTCTTGAAGTGCATCTGAAATAGGAGACTAAGACAGTGGGAGGCCTCTGGTTGGTAGTGACCATGCAGGTGGGAAATGGGACAAAGCTGACTTCTGCAGAAGAGATTTTTCAGAGAGGCCAGCATTCCCGAATACGGAAAAATACGTAAGAGATACAGTACTTTCAGTGAATATGTCCCCTTCTATTAGTCTTAAGCGGAAAAAGATTGCTAATTTCTCCTGATCACATATGTATGTATTAGTGTATATCTGTTTGCATGTATGAATGTCTGGATGAATATGCTAACTTCGACATATATATATATATATATATATATATATATATATATATATATATATATATATATATATATATATATATATTATTATATATATTATTATATATATTATATATATTATTATATATATTATATATATATTATATATATATATATATATATATATATATATATATATATATATAATATTACACACACACATTCATGTATGTATGTATGTGTGTATGCACCCTCACTAAGCCCAAAACTTTTACTATAACCGTTACGACATACTTAACAGCTAATTTAACTGGTACTTAGAGTAACGTGTGGTGCTCGTCGCCAAAATTATTGTCGTTTAAATTTTGTCTCCCTTAAAATTTTGGCATGCAACGTTTAAGCTAAAATGCAGAACCATTTTTGGCGATAATTCCTGCCAATATTTCGCCAAAAAATTCTCTGAAACTGCTGATTTTTTTTCACATACTCATTTTATGTGAACGGGTAAAATTAGTTCTAGGTACAATACAAAAGTCAATAAATAATTTTTTTAATCGAGGCTTTTTTTTTTAATTTAGTAAATATTAACCACATAGTTTTTTCAATTTAAACTGAAGAGAGTATTAGAGATAATGGTTGTGAGGCAGCGAAGATGTCACAAGGCGTATATACACAGAGTATAATTTAGTCCCAATCTTAGGTATTAAAATATTCGTTACTGATGATAATCTGCAGCCTTGATGATCTGCAGCCTTGATGATCTGCAGCCTTGATGATCTGCAGCCTTGATGATCTGCAGCCTTGATGATCTGCAGCCTTGATGATCTGCAGCCTTGATGATCTGCAGCCTTGATGATCTGCAGCCTTGATGATCTGCAGCCTTGATGATCTGCAGCCTTGATGATCTGCAGCCTTGATGATCTGCAGCCTTGATGATCTGCAGCCCTGATGATCTGCAGCCTTGATGATCTGCAGCCCTGATGATCTGATGATCTGCAGACTTGATGATTTGCAGCCCTGATGATCTGCAGCCTTGATGATCTGATGATCTGCAGCCTTGATCTGCAGCCTTGATGATCTGATGATCTGCAGCCTTGATCTGCAGCCCTGATGACTATTCCGTCGCTTTGAGGATTTAAACCTCATAAACCAACAAGGCATCGAGTTTGTGATCTTTTTTGCGATGGTATTATTGAAGAAGCGATGACGGGGTTGTTGACGGTTTGACCAAATTGAAAGATTACAGAATGATAGATGGATGGAAAGGGTATATAAACTTGAGATGAATGGAATGAGATGTAGGGGGCGTGGTATTAGAGGAATGGGTAGGAAGGTTTCAGGAAAGTTTTAAGTGCTAGAAACTTGAACATCCTGCAGCAACCTTTCAAGTGCCACCTACCTCAATGAGACTCGGCGTTTTTTTTTTAAAAACACGTTCCTCATTTCTTGTAGTTACTCATTTTCTCATTTCTAATTGAATGGGAGTTTTTATTTACAATGACTAAGCGCTAATGAAACATATATGTTATATAATTTAATTAAATTATGCGAAGAATTATATTAGCGTTAATATTTATAAACAAAAACACAAATTTCAAGAAGTGTAATGCCAAAAACACTAATTGCAAATTTTCGAAACATTGATCTATGGAATTTAACAGGTATTTTTTCATTCATTTTTAAAATCTGTGTTTTCACGTTGATTGAAAACACACTCTCCAAAAAATGAATTGGATTCACTCTACCGAAGAGGTAATGGTTATGAATTTTGTATATATATATATATATATATATATATATATATATATATATATATATATATATATATATATATATATATATATATATATACATATATAATCAGTTTTAAGTTTTGTATTTCGGAAAATTCTTAATATGTAGCTAATATTAATTTTATGTAAAGGGGAGACAAGTGTAATGTACATGCTCATGACTAACATAAACATAGGTGAAATTTGAAAATAGTTTCAAAAAGCAGAACTAAAAAAATGATAATTATAATTGAAATATGCATTTTTATTATTCTGTGCATATTTAAATATTTAAAGTATAAATTCTCTCTCTCTCTCTCTCTCTCTCTCTCTCTCTCTCTCTCTCTCTCTCTCTCTCTTCTCTCTCTACTATTTATCTCACCCTATCCTTAATCGCCCACTCATTCAATCTTCCCTTAGGAGGCCATGGAAGGAAAACATTCCTGATTATTCTCGCTCTCAACAGAATCAGAAGCCCTCACAAGGAATCAGGACGCCTGTCTGTCATGTCTGCTGTCCCTCTCTTGTATAGGTTAGGGGATAAAAGGGTGAGAGAGAGAGAGAGAGAGAGAGAGAGAGAGAGAGAGAGAGAGAGAGAGAGAGAGAGAGAGAGAGAGGAGAGAGAGAGAGAGAGAGGGAGGGAGAGTGAAGGAAGGTAAGGTAAGGTAAACAGTACCTGGTACACTATTGTCGTTGGGATGTTTAGAGCCAGACCTTCGCCACGATGCTGTTTGTTGTTTATGCAAATGTCGAGACCTGGGTTATTGTAAGGAGAATGGTGGGTTTTCGTGGGCAGGAAGATGAGTCTTTGTGGGAAGGAAGATGGGCCTTCATGGGAAGGAAGATGAGCAGGAACAGTATATTAATTTATATATATATATATATATATATATATATATATATATATATATTTCATTTATGTTAATGTAAAAAATAAATATTTTTGTACCAAAAGAACCTTAGAAAACTTACCTAAAGTCGTAAGGAACGACTATCCATGATAAACAGAAAAAATGGACAAGGGAGCGAACCTTTCAGTGGGATCCCCTATGGTGTACCATTGCGATACTGGGGTTTTCAATAGGAAGGCTCTGCAAAAGCCACTTTTGTGATTTGTTGCACCATGTCTCGACGGTCTGTGACGCTACTCAGCTTCCCTACAACCCTCACAGGTTTGTAGGTACATTAATTTCTTAAACCTTCAGTGCCATTTATTCAATGAATGTCAGAAGTGGCATTTGTATAAATTTCCTATTAAAAACCACCATGACTGAATGGTACAGCTTAGGATCTCCCACTAAGAGAACATTTTTTTCATTCCCTGTCTGTCTTATTCATGCACAATCGTTCATTAAGACTTGAACTGGATTCTTTGACAATATGGCCTTGAAGGGTGAATCATTAGATGTGTCAAGAAATATATGGTGACTAGAGAGGAACACCAGCCTTCACAAATCGTGATTACCGGTGCAGTATAAAGGAGAAATGACACTAACAACTTCCCTATTGGAAATCGCTGCTACTGAAGGGTACGTTGTAGAGCCTCCTAATTACAAGATATATATATATATATATATATATATATATATATATATATATATATATATATATATATATATATATATATATATATATATGTAGAATTCCTAAGAGCAGGGAAATATTCACAAACACTGATCTCGGCGAGGAGACCGAACCTCAACCTATGGGTACCATGCGAACTGTTCACTGGAGCTCAAAGCCACTTTGTGCATTTGGCACCAGCTCAGGTGACTATCATTTCAACCTCACAGTTGTAGATCACAACCTAGAGCATTTTTCATGAAGCAGAATGGCTTGTAAAATTTCTATTAACCCCTGCTGAGGGCATGCAGGATCCCACTAAAGAACATTTTTATTGCCTTCCTGCCTGCAAAGACTTGACTGTTCGACATTGGCCAAGTGAATCTCTAGGTCAGAAAACTGGTGCCTAAGGAGGACCAGCCCATCGTGTACCGGTGCAGTATAAGCATGCTACCTTCCTATTGGATCGTGTCGAGGTCTGTGGCCTTAATATATATATATATATATATATATATATATATATATATATATATATATTGTAACCACGGACGAGTGGTATTTAATCAATAACACTGCGACTAGCCGAGGACTCGAACCCGAATCGTTTGGTCCGCCTCATGGTGAGAGAAATCACATGACGCTCTAACCCACAGGACCACCAAATCCTACAATAATCACGCACCCAGCAGAGCTAAGTAGGATTTAGTGGATTTGGTGGTCCTGTGGGTTAGAGCGTCATGTGATTTAAACTCACCATGAGGCGGGCCAAAACAACATTGGTTCGAGTCCTCGGCTAGTCGCAGTGTTGCTATTGATTAAATACCACTCGTCCGTGGTTATATATATATATATATATATATATATATATATATATATATATATATATATATAATATCAGTGATCCCGCCTCCTCCTGCTTCCACTCACCTGACCACAGTATATAAGCCACCTCTTCGGCCATATGCTGTACTTTCTACAAGAGTGATGGACTGAACACATCGATTCCAGGCTGAGGGACTTATTACCTCAAACTCTTCCTCTCCTTACCCATTTCTACTTGTATTGGACTGATGAAGTCACTGTGTGGCGAAAAGTTTTTTAAATAAAGATTCCGATTTGTTGCATAAGTGTCTCAATCTTCTTTATAATTGCTGTATAAAAACAATGTGCTATAATTTATCAAAATACACAGAGAAACTATACATCTAACTGAGATTCGACATGATACAATTCAGAAGTTAAAATCAAACACTACTCATACGGATGTTGTGGAATTGTTCTTCACGAAAGAGGTTTAAAAAAAAAGTGAAATATTCTGGATGTGGTGGTGGTGGCTGACTCCATCCAGTGTGTTTTATCGTGACATCATGACTGGGTTTTAGAGACCAGGCCCCGGTAATGGTGGCCAAGCAAAGATTAATAGTCGGGCCTAGTAGTTGATTATCTCCGCATGCACAACTAAGCGAGTAAATCACGATAAATGCAAGTCAGTAACTACGGTGCCTCTGGGCAAGTACAACACCCCGTGTACAACTCGGTGAGTACACACAGCAATTAACTGGACTTGGTGGGAGGGAGGCCCGTGCAGTAGTTAGAGGATATGCAAATGCATGACCAGCGTCACTTGGTATGCAGATGAGAGCGAGGAGCTGCGAGGTAGCAGACCTTGCGTCTTCTAGTGGTAACGCCATGCACCGAGAATACTCTTGGTGGTAATTAGACGCAGACAAACTAAGGCCCAATGCATTGCTTGAAATGCTATTACGTGTACAAACTTGAATATTACACACAATACACTCAAAACAGGCCAAGTGTCATTATATATATATATATATATATTCAATCGCAGACGAGCGATCTTAATGCAAGACAAGCCACGAGAGATGGAAATCTTCAGCTCAAGATGAAGATTTCAGCTGTGTTCTGACCATCATTTCCTCATTCACGGAAATGCGTACACACAGTCCAAATTATATATATAAACTAGTGATTTAAACCTGCCTTATATACATCACAATTGCTGGGTATCAGTGTTCATTATGTCTACATTTCAGCAACAGAATCCGTCACTGGTTATGCAGATTGCTGTTTAATCGCATAAATTAGTCGGTAATTTGTAGTAATTGAGGCAGTCATAATACTCGCGTGTACCCTAGCTAAGGATAATGGCCTTAATTACTTAGTACCTCAGTGGTCATACTGATATGTGTGTGTGTGTGTGTGTGTGTGTGTGTGTGTGTGTGTGTGTGTGTGTGTTCATACAAGGACAGCTATTGCATATTTTTGGGCTGCAAGAAAGCACTTGACAAAATACTGCACTCTAGATTGATCCACAAGCTAGAGGACTAGACAGGGCAATAAATAAATGTACTTCAATGAATCCAGCACTACGCAACGGATAGCTCTTCAAAATGTCAACACCGTTACCATTCACAGAAATAAATAACCTGTCAAAGGACATTAATTGCTACTTATTGATAATCGAAAAGGGAAGCTAATGAAAAAAACCGCAATAGGATAAAGACTACGTACTATAAGGATAAACGATCATGCGGCCACCGTAACTCAAACCAAAGAACTGCAAAATTTAAATAAAAATTAAAGTACGGTACCACACTTAGATGATCAACAAACTAGGAAAGCGGGAAGCAATAACAGGAAAGGTATTACAAAGGATTTCAGAACACCCAAGGGAAAGCAAATAGAGAGGGAGGAGGTATGAGATTAAACAGGTATGATTAGTGGGGGTCTCACAAAGGTTAGAACTGAATCTCATCCTAAGGACAGTTTGAAAGCTACTAACTGAGAGTATTAGTGGTATATCTGTAGTAATAGTTCACATTATTAGTGGTATATTTGTACTAATAGTGACATTATTAACATATAATGCTGTCTGAATATAAATTCAAATACAATTCTTTATTTCAAAATTACTGTATAAAACGTACAATAATATGAAGGCCCATAGAATGTATAGCATGGACCATTAGCCCTGCTGCAGTGCCCTTTTTGTTCTTATGTACTCAAATGTTCCCAAGTAACTCGCATATACTTATATACAGTACTTCCTTATACTTTTGAAATCTAATGAATGAATTCCCATGTAACTATGTACCAAAGTACTACCATATGCATGTGTGTTCTCACTCACCCACGTACTTCCATGCACCTTTGTATTTCCATGTAGATATATGCTCTCTCTTCTTCCTTTTCTCATCATTCTGTGCAAGAGTAAGATCATTCATCCAAATTCCAGCTTGCTCACTTCATCCTTCTTCACTGCAACATCAGGAGGCAGAGTTGAGGTGGTCGTCAATCTTTGTTACAGTGTGGTTGTGAGTTGCTTCTTATCTCTCTGTTAATACTACGCGATTTCTCTGTTTTGTTTGACGTGAATTCGATAGGATAATATACTCAACATCCTTAAGGACGGTGACCACACCTGTTCTGTATGTAAATGACAGAGGAGCAATAATAACCATGGAAGTGACAAAGTTCATGTTAATTGTGAGCGCTTGGCGAATTTCCTGGGTTTGTTGGGTCGCAATCAGCGTCCAGCATGAAATTTATACCAGTTTTTGCAGCAAAGTACATAAATGCTTGCGAAAATACCTCGCTGCATATATATATATATATATATATATATATATATATATATATATATATATATATATATATATATATATATATATATATATATATATATATATATATATATATTTATATATATATATATATATATATATTTAACTCGTAATCATCACTCAGATAACTTGCCTTTATGAAATATGGGTTTTCTGATTCGTTGGTACATAAGTTTGCTTACGTGAGCTCATGTACGTACCTAAATTCATCATTAGCACGTATAACACCTTTCACTACCACTGTGGGGCGTGATGACAAGGAATCAGTGACCCGGTTCTAACGCGTCACAGCTCTGCTGCAGTTGGCCCGAAAAAAAATGAAAGAAAACTACTGTGATAGCCAGTGCCTCCAGGGAGGATCGAACTCCCGGCCTCTGGTTTACTAGACCAGCGCTCTAGCCACTGAGCTATGGAGGCAGATGGTATTTGGGTCTCAAGCGGGCATAATCTTAAGGAGGTAAACAAGGTAAAAGACTCGTACATTAAAGGGAGACCTTCATTAGTATGATATTAATTTTGAAATTATTTTTTTTTTTAGTCATAGGTAAATCTATGTACAATCATCATACATAGTTTAACATTGTGTAAATTACCTGTTATAACGCAAAATAGTCACACACGCTTCATACACTCTAGTGTCCGCTGATTAATCCCCAATATGGGTGAAAACATTGGGCATATATCCTTACCCATGTTATCCCTGTTCAACTGGGAGTTAGTAGACTGGCGTGGGTCGCTTCCTGGGGAACAAGACTGAAGGTCCTCCATTGAAAATAAGACTGATAATCCTCGATGACGCACTGACTTTCTTGGGTTAACCTGGGTGGCTAACCCTCCGGGTTAAAAATCTAAAGAAATCTTATCTTACACGAGGTTTCTTAAAGTACGGGTTAAGTTTATTCACGATAGTCTATCAATGATTTTACAAATTGAATTATATTTTTTTAGAATGATGCAGGCATAAATATAGACATTGACAAAAATAGTGCATTTTTATCAGTGTATATTTATCAGTGAAAGATGAATACCTCTTGTCGTATATACACTGTAATAAGTAGTGGAGAAATCCCTCAGCTCCTCATCCCTGAGCTGCTCCACTACAGCTGCGATCCCTCAGCTCCTCATCCCTGAGCTGCTCCACTACAGCTGCGATCCCTCAGCTCCTCATCCTAGAGATCCTCACCATGCCCCTCGCCGCCCCGCGCCCCCTTACTCCAGGATCGCCCCCACTCCTCGGGTCAAATTTTAATTGTTTTTTTTCGAATTTCATAATTTTTGAAGGTCCCCATATGGGGCATGTTAAGGTAACTTTGACTTCACCCCCCCCCTATCCTTTAATGACCAATTTTATCCACTTTATGAGAATGTTGCCATCTTTTATTTTTTTCATAAATGTTGCCATTTTTCCAAAATTTTACAGGGATTTCACCATAGTCTCTACTTCTTTGGATCATATTTTTACCCCTCCTCCTGAACCCACACCATTTTTCCTCAAAATTTCGATTTTCTTTTTCATTTTTGAGTTACCCTCTACTTCCTCAGATCAAGACCTCCATCTCTGGGGTAAGCATTCAAAAATGATGGACATAGTCGACGAAGATTCTTTAGAGAATGTGCCCCAACCTGACTAGGTTGGGGCATTGACTTGGACCTGCCTCACATGGGTCAGTAGGTCTCCCCTATGGGGGTACAACAAGTTTGTTCATGCCAGGTGGGGTGTGACGTCACTGACTGCCAATGTGGTCTTATCTGAGTTACCTCAGATAAGATCACAGGTCACCCTATGAACTAACCACCTTACCTCCACTACCTCATAACCCACAATTTTTTCTCATTTTTCGTAATACAACAAAGGATTTCACATGTCTCAATAATATCCACCAACATCACTTAAAATTTTCACGTTTTCTTAATACCATTTTTCCATTCTTACATTAATAACATTTCAATACATTTTCTTTATTACGAAAATTTTCACTGCCACTTTTCGGTAAATTCAATTGTCACAATTTGTTACGTATCACGAATTAAGATTTTCAATTCACAACATTCGTAACTACCTCTCTCTACACCATCCTGCACTGCTCAAATGACCTTATATGACTGCTCAAATGACCTTATATGACTGGCGAGGACCTGAATTACATGTTTCGCATGGCGCGAAACATGAACTCAGCTGGCAGACAGCATAGGCTGTCTATGCAGACAGTACAGGCTGTCTACACGTGCGCCCAGCAGTGACAGACTCGTTGATCAGGCCCTGATCCACCAGGAGGCCTGGTCATGGACCGGGCCGCAGGGGCATTGATCCCCGAAATACCCTCCAGGTAGATTCCAGGTGCACTCCAGGTACATTAGACAAGTAAAAAATCTTAGTTTGGGTAGAGTATCAGTTGTGTTTCAAAGAGTCGGGTGTTATGACGCGACTGTGAGGTGTTGGCTTGCAATTATATGCCTTCCTGTTGTTTTATTTTCATAGTTCCTTGATAATGTGAAGTCACGAAAACACTTGGAATTTCACTATTTTTTCACAGTGGTTGTTCTACATATTGTGATATTACCTGTTTACTGTGATCTTATTGCATATATATATATATATATATATATATATATATATATATATATGTCGTGACGAATAGGTAAAACTTGCGATTTTGGCTTAAATAGCAATGTTATTCTTGCCGAATAAGGCAAGCGAAAATTTGTGTATGCAATAATTTCGCAAAAATCATTCTGATCCTAACGAAAAAAATTAATTGTTTATTATTGTAAAGTAATCTATAATATATATATATATATATATATATATATATATATATATATATATATATATATATATATATATATATACATACACACACTTCCTCTCACTACTGCATCTTTCCCTTTTTACATTACATCTACGTCTCTATTTTCTCCTACTTTTACATCTCTTCCTCCCACCGTATCTACCCTCCTCTTCGTCCGCCTCGTACTACATACACCACTTTCTTCCTTTTTGTCCAGTCTTTTCCTCCCAAATTACATAAAAGACGAAGAGAACTCTGAGAGGTTGCAAAGAAAGGAAAAAACACATCAGACAGAAACAAACTTTACGAAGAAACAAATGCACGTAACCAGTTCTTTCTTAAGAAATAGACTATGAAATCTCATTCAGGCTTATGAGATGATAAATAAATTTAACACAATTCGACATGAATTGCAATTATACCTCAGTTTATACCTTTTGATGAGTTACAAGAGTTTTTTTTTTTTTTTTTTTTTAACTCCCAGAGCCCAGCCATGGCCATGCTCGTCTGGTGCTTGCTTGGTCAACCGAATTGTTGCTGCTTGTGGCCCGCTTACCCACATGTCCATCACAGCTTGGTTGCTCTGATACCTGGTGAAGACAATTGTGCGATATTTGTGCAAAATACACTTCTAAGGTCGATCCTCCGTCCGCTAAATGACACTTTACTACACTATGCGTTTATTTTGTCCTTATTTAGACAAGAAGAAATAGTTTAAAGTGCCTAATGAGTAGCTAATACAAAATAGCGGTATGAAACTTTGTGGCAGGAGTTGCAACTCAAACGTGGGAAAGTTTCTTGACAACGAAATTATAGAAGTTAGAAAAGGGGTGTCTTCGCAAGTTAAAAGTGCCGAAGCAATGCTTTAGGACAAACGTTTTCAAATATCATTTTTTAAGAAAGTGCCTAAGAGAACAACAATTCCTTTTCCCTTTCTCCTTTACCATCAGATCTTGCGGAAATGGACGAGGGAGAGTTAATGATTAGTGATGACTGGATCTAGATGAGTAAGATGAGTAGTGGTAGCAAAAGTCAGGCAAGAACTACACATTATGTAAATAATATCAGTTTAAGTTGTTGTATAAGTTTAAGTAATAGTAATACTAATAGCAGCAGCAGCAACACAACAGCATCGAGAGCAGCAGCAGCAGTAGATCCGTAACTCTGCCTCCTGTGTTAATATCATCACACTTGTATCAGTATTACATGAATATTTTCATCCATTTTTGTATCAAGCTTGAGAGCAGGGGACCACAGTAGAGGTAACTAATCTAATTTAGATTAGACCTAATCACTAGATAACTTCGTAAACCTTAAGGTCTCTTGTTATCTCTCTTGGCCACACTCTCTCTCTCTCTCTCACAGGATAGTAACACGTAACTATGAAACTTTATCACAGTGTCACAAAGCCTCGGCCCAGCCGTCGTAAAGGAGAGACATTCATACAGGGATTTATCACTATATAAACAGATCTCCTTGTCCCAACCGTGTTTTATTTCCATGTCGCAGTGAAGGCACCCTGAGAGGTGGTGTTCACTGCATCTGGTTTTTTGGTGGTATGAAGGTCGCACATACATATATTATGTGTATGTTCATATATTACATTATATATATATATATATATATATATATATATATTTTTTTTTTTTTTTTTTTTTTTTTTAACACATCGGCCGATTCCCACCAAGGCAGGGTGGCCCGAAAAGAAAAACTTTCATCATCATTCACTCCATCACTGTCTTGCCAGAAGGGTGCTTTACACTACAGTTATAAAACTGCAACATTAACACCCTCCTTTAGAGTGCCGGCACTGTACTTCCCATCTCCAGAACTCAAGTACGGCCTGCCGGTTTCCTGAATCCCTTCATAAATGTTACTTTGCTCACACTCCAACAGCACGTCAAGTATTAAAAACCATATGCCTCCATTCACTCCTATCAAATACGCTCACACATGCTTGCTGGAAGTCCAAGCCCTCGCACACAAAACTTCCTTTACCCCCTCCCTCCAACCTTTCCTAGGCCGACCCCTACCCCGCCTTCCCTCCACTACAGATTTATACACTCTCGAAGTCACTCTGTCTCGTTCCATTCTCTCTACATGTCCAAACCACCTCAACAACCCCTCCTCAGCTCTCTGGACAATCGTTTTGGTAATCCCGCACCTCCTCCTAATTTCCAAACTCCAATTCTCTGCATTATATTCACACCACACATTGACCTCAGACATGACATCTCCACTGCCTCCAGCCTTCTCCTCGTTGCAACATTCATCACCCATGCTTCACACCCATATAAGAGCGTTGGTATAACTATACTCTCATACATTCCCTCTTTACTTCCATGGACAAGGTTCTTTGTCTCCACAGACTCGAAGTGCTCCACTCACCCTTTTCTCCTCATCAATTCTATGATTCACCTCATCCTTCATAGACCCATCCGCCGACATGTCCACTCCCAAATATCTGAATACATTCACCTCCTCCATACTCTCTCCCTCCAATCTGATATCCAATCTTTCGTCACCTATTCTTTTGTTATCCTCATCACCTTACTCTTTCCTATATTCACTTTCAATTTTCTTCTTTTACACACCCTACCAAATTCATCCACCAACCTCTGCAGCTTCTCTTCAGAATCTCCCAAAGCACAGTGTCATCAGCAAAAAGCAACTGTGACAACTCCCACTTTGTATTTGCTTCTTTATCTTTTAGCCCAACACCTCTTGCCAAGACCCTCGCATTCACTTCTCTTACAACCCCATCTATAAATATATTGAACAACCACGGTGACATCACACATCCTTGTCTAAGGCCCACTTTTACTGGGAAATAGTCCCCTTCCCTCCTACACACTCTAACCTGAGCCTCACTATCCTCATAAAAACTCTTCACTGCTTTCAGTAACCTTCCTCCTATTCCATACACCTGCAACATCTGCCACATTGCCCCCTATCTACCCTATCATACGCCTTTTCCAAATCCATAAATGCCACAAAAACATCTTTACCCTTATCCAAATACTGTTCACCTATATGTTTCACTGTAAACACTTGGTCTACACACCCCTACCTTTCCTAAAGCCCCCTTGTTCATCTGCTATCCTGCTTTCTGTTTTACTCTTAATTCTTTCAATAATAACTCTACCATACACTTTACCAGGTACACTCAACAGACTTATTCCCTATAATTTTTGCACTCTCTTTTGTCCCCTTTGCCTTTATACAAAGGAACAATACACGCTCTCTGCCAATCCCTAGGTACCTTACCCTCTTCCATACATTTATTAAATAATAGCACCAACCACTCCAAAATTATATCCCCACCTGCTTTTAACATTTCTATCTTTATCCCATCAATCCCAGCTGCCTTACCCCCTTTCATTCTACCCACTGCCTCACGAACTTCCCCTACACCCACAACTGGCTCTTCCACACTCCTACAAGATGTTATTCCTCCTTGCCCTACACACGAAATCACAGCTTCCCTGTCTTCATCAACATTTAACAAATCCTCAAAATATTCTCTCCATCTTCCCGATACCTCTAACTCTCCATTTAATAACTCTCCTCTCCTATTTTTAACTGTCAAATCCATTTGTTCTCTAGGCTTCCTCAACTTATTAATCTCATTCCAAAACTTTTTCTTATTTTCAACAAAATTTGCTGATAACATCTCACCCACTCTCTCATCTGCTCTCTTTTTACATTGCTTCACCACTCTTTTTCTCTCCATATACTCTTCCCTCCTTGCATCACTTCTACTTTGTAAAAACCTCTCATATGCTAACTTTTCTCCCCTTTCTACTCTCTTTACATCATCATTCCACCAATCGCTCCTCTTCCCTCCCGCACCCACTCGCCTGTAACCACAAACTTCTGCTGAACACTCTAACACTACATTTTTAAATCTACCCCATACATTTTCGACCCCATTGCCTACACTCTCACTAGCCCATCTATCCTCCAATAGTTGTTTATATCTTACCCTAACTGCCTCCTCTTTTAGTTTATAAACCTTCACCTCTCTTTTACTTACTGATTCTATTTTCCTTGTATCCCATCTACCTTTTACTCCCACTGTAGCTATAACTAAAAAGTGATCTGATATATCTGTAGCCCCTCTATAAACATGTACATCCTGAAGTCTACTCAACAGTCTTTTATCTACCAATACATAGTCCAACAAACTACTGTCATTACGCCCTACATCATATCTTGTATACTTATTTATCCTCTTTTTCTTAAAATATGTATTACCTATAACTAAACCCCTTTCTATACAAAGTTCAATCAAAGGGCTCCCATTATCATTTACACCTGGCACCCCAAACTTACCTACTACACCCTCTCTGCATGTTTCTCCCACTTTAGCATTTAGGTCCCCTACCACAATTACTCTCTCATTTGGTTCAAAAGTTCCTATACATTCGCTTAACATCTCCCAAAATCTCTCTCTCTCCTCTACACTCCTCTCTTCTCCAGGTGCATACACGCTTATTATGACCCACTTTTCGCATCCGACCCTTATTTTAATCCACATAATCCTTGAATTTACACATTTATATTCCCTCTTTTCCTTCCATAACTGATCCTTCAACATTATTGCTACCCCTTCCTTAGCTCTAACTCTCTCAGATACTCCTGACTTAATCCCATTTATTTCTCCCCACTGAAACTCGCCTACCCCCTTCAGCTTTGTTTCGCTTAGGGCCAGGACATCCAACTTCTTTTCATTCATAACATCGGCAATCATCTCTTTCTTATCATCCGCACTACATCCACGCACATTCAGACAACCCAATTTTATAAAGTTTTTCTTCTTCTCGTTTTTAGTAGATTTGTACAGGAGAAGGGGTTACTAGCCCATTGCTCCCGGCATCTTAGTCGCCTCATACGACACGCATGGCTTACGGAGGAAAGATTCTTTTCCACTTCCCCATGGACAATAGAGAAAATAAAAAGAACAAGAGCTATTAAGAAAAAGAAGAAAAACCTAGATGTGTGTATGTATATATATGCATGTGTATGCCAGTGTAGTGTGACCTAAAGTGTAAGTAGAAGTAGCTAGATATACCTGTTATCCAGCGTGTTTATGAGACAGAAAAAAGACACCAGCAATCCTACCATCATGTAAAACAGTTTCAGGTTTCTGTTTCACAGTCACCTGGCAGGACGGTAGTACCTCCCGAAGACTCGAACCTATGTCCTTTTCGCCCGCCTCATGGTGAGCAAAAATCATATGACGCTCTAACCCAAAGGACCACTCTCAATCCTACAAGAATCAAGCACCCAGCAGAGCTAGGTGTTTTACCTTGATCCGAGGACATACGTTGGTGTGGGTGCCTATGAGCTAATTTCCTTCTACTCCCCGTTTGGTGTACTAACCTCCACAAACTATATATATTATTGTAAGCACGAACAAGTGGTATTTAATAAAACTGCGACTAGCTGTATGTCCTAGGATCAAGGTAAAACGCCTAGCTCTGTTGGGTGCTTGATTCGTGTAGGATTGAGTGGTCCTGTGGGTTAGCGTTATGTGATTTTCGCTCACCATGAGGCGGGCCAAAACGACATGGGCTCGAATCCTCGGCCAGTCGCATGTATGTATATACATACATATATATATATATATATATATATATATATATATATATATATATATATATATATATATATATATATATATATATATATATTATATATGTATATATGTAATGAAAGAGTGGGTGATCAACGAGGCAGTATCCCTGGAGGTATAATAGTTTGTTGTGATGAAAGTCATACTTTTGACAAGGGTCATGAAGAGGTAAGTGCTGGTCCCCGTGGTGTATAATAATGGTGTTCCGTGGCGATTCCCATCACCAGTTGAATAAACATGAATGCAATACTTGAAAAATATAGCAGTTTGTGACACAAAATTTTTGGTAAAAATGAAAGAAGTCTGAAATTTTTAAACTAACGTGGTTGCACGGTTTATATTTTGCACCGTATATATAAATATTTTTTTCTAATTGTTGAATGTTTTATTTTTTTTAAACCATAGGAGTGAACGAGTTGTTGTATGTTCGCCGGTACATCCGGCCCGGGTCTTCTCCAAATGGTGACCCGGCAGTTTAACGTGAACGAGTCACCCAAATTTATACACGGCAAATACTTTACAATCCGACTGCTAATATACACTAAAATTTAACACTTAAATTCTAAGAAAAAATTCATTTGAAATGACAATTTACAAGTACAGTTCAGACTTTCGATCTTCTAGACGTGTTCATGTCCCTAGCAAGAGAAAGAAGTATTGATGGTGAGTGATCAGCTAGGTGATTATGTCTACGGGATGCTAGTAGCAAGAGCCTTGCAATGTGATCTTGTCTACTGTCTTGTTTACACATTAATATCTTACCAGTGTGGTTTTGTTGACCAGGTCTGTGTATCTCACTGATGCTGGCTCACCTGAGTGATCTTGTTGACGTGGTCTGTATATCTCAGTGATGCTGGCTCACTAGGTGATATTGACCAGACCTGTGTATCTCGCTGATGGTCTTGACAACCAGGTCTGTGTTTACTCAGTGATATCCTACCAGTGTGGTCTTGACCAGTTGTATGTATATCAGTGATACATCTTCTTTCCACCTCTCAAGCTTTTCCTTGTGGATGGCAAATCGTGCCTCGTCAAGCCTCTTAACTGGCTAAATTTACTGGTGGCCGCTAGTGATGACGACATAACAGACATCACATTCTGAGGCGGCCAATACCGCTGACGAGCTGTCCAGGAAGTTTTGATACCTAAGCATCTGTATGAGAAACCAGCTTACGCGCACTACTACACGTTATGAACCTCTTTCAGAGGATTCTTGCTGAATCTGAAGCTTTTACTGCTCCTGAAATACCAAGCAGATCTTGCATTTATTTGCTACAAAAAAGAACCAAATAGCCTATCCTCTTATGGACTTTGTCCAGTCTCTTGAGCGTTTTGTATACTAGTCTGAATCCCGTAAGTACCTCCTCGTAGCTCACTTTCATATCATTCTCGCTGTGAACCTCTGGAGACCCTGGACAGGATACCTTTAGTCAGAGGATCACTACTGGAAGACCTAACAGGTCTCGATGTGCGTACTGGATCTTAATTTACGAGACAGAAAGATATCTATATTTTCTTTGCACTCATGGAAATATTACTCGGTAATCTGAGACCATAATTCCCAAGCCCAAGGACCAGCAATTTGCATACATTACACAAGATAAAAACAAACATCTGATGCGGTATACCGATACTTCCCAAGACCCCAATGCAAATTTATCCGCAATTTCTGTATCGTAAAGACTGAATGAATTGCGAAATAAATTGTCAAAGTTGGTATGTTCTGTGGTGATACGAAAAAAAATGTGATGTTAACGATATAATTTGCTTATATACGATACGATCTCATGTTGGTGAGTAGACCTGGACAAAGTTACGAAAATTATTAAACTGAACAAGTCGAGAAACGTATACATGTACTATTAACTGTAAATGAAATGCAATAAGGGAAACGAAGGAATAAATTGAAAACAAAACCAATAATGTCAATGTATTGTTTAAATTTAGCGTATGTGTGAATAACCAATAAAAGTGTGATGATGCCAAGCAATAGCCCACGTGGAGACAGAAATACATAAAATAAAGTAGTTCCAGTCACCTGTTTATATATGTCGTGCCGAATAGGTATAACTTGCGATTTTGGCTTAAATAGCAACGCTCTTTTTGCCGAACAAGGCAAGCGAAAATTTGTGTATGCAATAATTTCGCAAAAATCATTATGAATCTAACGAAAAAAAACATATTTCATTGTTTATTATTAAATTATTTTAAACTTGTATAAAATATATTTAGTTGGATTAGGCTAAATTCAATTAAGCTTGTTATAAGGTTAGGTAAGTTTTCTAAGGTTCTTTTGGTACAAAATTATTATGTTTTACATTAACATAAATGAAAAAATATATCTTTAAACGTATAAGAATTTTTTTTAGAAAGGACTTAATTTTTAATGAGTTCTTGCCAAATGACCAATTTCACCTATTCGGCACGACATATATATAATGTAACAAATAGGAAAAACATTTTTAAAAATAAAATTGATCTACTTATTTCCATTAATAAAACTGAAAAACTAATACATTTCTCACGGTTATCTCTATCTCTTGTCTATTGTTTATTATAAAGATCTTCGTCTGCCTTTAACCTTTAAAACCAATTTCCCAACCTTCATTCTTTAAAATGTTTCTACACTTTTGTATTGGTCAGCCAACAGCTCACGTGTGGAAATTTTATCAAAAGAGGAAAATAAGCTTTCGATGCTTTCAAAGTCATCCAGGTTTCTGAAATAGTGAGAACACAAATAAACAGGTAGACATAACGTAACATAATGAATGGATATAGATAAAAACCACACCAGCTTTTTTATATGCATTTCTGTCGTTGTGCAAGCGAATTTTATCCAATGTTATGAAAATGCTTGCTTAGCTAGTTTTTAAATGTCTGTATTGTTTTGTCATTTACAGCTTCACTGCGCTGTCAGTTCGAAGTACAGTGGACCCTCGGTTTTCGTACAGCTCCCAGCTCGAACAATTATGTAAGTGTATTTTTGTAAGTGCTTTTGTAAGTGTATTTATGGGGGTCTGAAACGACTAATCTAATTTAAAGTCGACCTTATGGGAACAAATTCGTTCAGTAACGGCACTCGAACAGCATTCTGGAAAGAATTATCGACGAAAACCGAGGGTCCACTGAATCTATAAATATGAGGGGGAGGGGGAAAGCTTTATGCACATGTTGCATTTCTTGCTACGAGGTTTCATCACAATCTTTTATGATTTTGACTGACCTTGTATTTCAAATCAGAACAAGTTATAAAAGAGCTCTGTGTAAGGCCTACTCTCAGCTAACCATTCTCGCTCGTTTATGTCTAACCTATTTGTAGATATGCCGAAGGAATTATCTTCAGTAAGGCAGGTCGGCAGCTTCTTCGTCTAATATTGTGAAAATTAAAAACATGTGCAACATCTGGATATCTTTATTGTTGACGTTTCGCCATCCAGTGGCTTTATCAATACAAATTCAAGGACATAATTGGAAGACAGAACTATATACAGAAGATGAGGTAATCAGTCCCTCAGCCTAGGAGATGGTGAAGAGCACCGTAGTCGTACAGAGTCTTCACGTTTACTAAAAAAATGACAACGGCACATTGTCTTGTTCACTTCGCCAAGAATGGATTAGATGGGCTAAGTTCCCAAAGGTCTCATAAAATCATTATCCTAGTGTTGCACTGGTCTCAGTGAAAAAGCTTGCAGCCCAAGCAAAACGGTGTCATTTATTAAGTTTTCCAGCAAAGAGATGGGGTCAGGAGCCAAGACTTGACCCCTTCAACTATATGAGTATATATGGGTAAATACACGCCCACACGACAGGCCAAGTGTCTTAAAATACAACCTGTAACCAACTCACCAACTGCTAACAAACACAGAGGAAGTCAGTCAAAACAAAGGAAGAAAGGAAGAAAGAAAAAGACACACAGATAAGACTGGAAACAGCAAAGCACAGGCATAGAGGAAGACACTGAAAACACAAAGAGCAAGACAGATAACCACGGCAGACACACAGAGCGAGCCACACCAAATTCTCCTTGTAATAGACTCAAATGAGTTTCAGGGTTGAGTGGCTAGGAGTTGAATAAATGATTGAGTTAGACCTCGCGATTCGAGTGGATGATTGGCCATTCCTCTGTGGTGCTGACTGGCCATAGTGACTGGAGGTTGGGAAGGAGGAATGGTGAGTGGATGAGGGGAAGGAACTGCTAGAGGATGGGAGGGAGGAATGGTGAGTGGATGAGGGGAAGGAACTGCTAGAGGATGGGAGGGAAGAATGGTGAGTGGATGAGGGGAAGGAACTGCTAGAGGATGGGAGGGAGGAATGGTGAGTGGATGAGGGGAAGGAACTGCTAGAGGATGGGAGGGAGGAATGGTGAGTGGATGAGGGGAAGGAACTGCTAGAGATGGGAGGGAGGAATGGTGAGTGGATGAGGGGAAGGAACTGCTAGAGATGGGAGGGAGGAATGGTGAGTGGATGAGGGGAAGGAACTGCTAGAGGATGGGAGGGAGGAATGGTGAGTGGATGAGGGGAAGGAACTGCTAGAGATGGGAGGGAGGAATGGTGAGTGGATGAGGGGAAGGAACTGCTAGAGGATGGGAGGGAGGAATGGTGAGTGGATGAGGGGAAGGAACTGCTAGAGGATGGGAGGGAGGAATGGTGAGTGGATGAGGGGAAGGAACTGCTAGAGGATGGGAGGGAGGAATGGTGGGAAAACAATAAGGAAGTGGGAATGCGTATAACCAATTAGTGTTATCCTGCATACACTTCAAAAGCACTGTCAAATTGGTGTAACCTCATCAAGCACACTAACCCAGTTCTCTAACGCCTCTAATGCTTTTATCAGTATCAGTTCAAAATTAGAATTTTGTTTACTTTTTACACTATTGATTTATATATAAAGTACTGTTTATATCGCTCCCATAAAATCATCCGATATTTTTTTTTATAATGCACTTCGCATACATTTGGTACGTTTTGTATATGTATATTTTTATTAAGACTAAAAGAGCCTTCAAAATGGTTAAGCAAATTTTCCTCCTATTTTAAAAATATACTTAAAACATTATTTGGTTTTGATTAACACCTTATCAAACCACGAAAATACAAAAACATGGATTTTTTGTCAAACTTGAGATATTCATTTTTTATGTTATAATTTCAGAATTCCCATTCCTCTCTACAAAATCCTATTAAATATTTTACTCCTCTTTTTTAGTTCTGGTTTGGCTACAAACCTAGTCGTTCTTAAAAGGGGAGGGGGACAAAGGTTGAGTAATTGCTATTATTGTGAATGATGAGGTCCAGCTACGCTTTACCTTGCTGTATATGAGGGACAAATTTTCGCTCTGTGTAGAGCCTTATCAAAATGACTCGACAGAGCTCTACACAGAGGGACGCGTTGTCCCATTACAAGAGTGTTCTGCAGTTTGTCTTGCCTTTGCATTTGTCAGCAGTATATGTCAACAGTATATGTCAGCAGCATTTGTCAGCAGTATATGTTTGAAAGTATAATAAGACTTATATGCGCTCTTGGAGAGGTCTCTAGGGCACAGAAGTAAGTTTTTCTTTAGAGCTACATCAGTAACTTACAAGAAGAAGTTGCTCTCCAGACTGCAAGAGAGAGTTGCAAGAGTAAATTGCTCTCCAGACTACAAGAGTGAGTTGCAAGAGTAAATTGCTCTTCACTACTACAAAAATTGCTCTCAGATGTAAGTTGTTTTAGATGTAAGTTGCTCTCCTGGGCTATAGGAGCATGTTGATATTTAGGACTACAGGAATAAGTTGTTTCCCAGGGTAACAAGTGTAAGTTGTTCTCTAGTCCTACAGAAGTTAGTTGATCTCTAAATCTACAGGAGTAAGTTGATATCCAGGGATACGGGAGTTGATTTTTGAGACTTCATGTAAACAGTCTATATTCTATTCTGTAAGCTAACACGCTTCGCTTTGTCCATCGTTTAAGTGTTAATGGGTGGCAAAGTTTGCCTTTTCTGTGGAACATTATAAGAAAACTGACGTTACTTCTCACCAAAATAATATGTCATTAACATCTTTCACTGCCCCCAATGGAAATAAGTCACCTGTACCTAAATAAACTTGCTTACTAAGGTAAACCAGATACGTGAAATGTGTATGACGAGGCTCTGAGAAAAATCATTTGTTTTTTTCAAACAATCAAATTTGGTTACAAGAACCTCGTCTCAACAACATACACATAAAACAGTCAAACGCCTTTCTAAAGATTTTCTGAGCCCTTCCCACTAATCGAAGGGCTTTAGAAATTCTCACAATAGCGGTAAATGGTACAGGAACTGGCCGAGAAAAGCAGAGTGAAGACAAAAGCTCCGCCACTATTAAGGGTGTGTGGAGAACCAAAGCAATAGGGGGAGAGAGCCGCCATCGGTCAGGACCTGGCCAGGGAGATCACCGCATGGGAAGGCCACCACAGCGTCGACAACGACACGCACAATGGTCCGACAATAGTCTCATACACGCCCGACAATTAGGAACTTCTGGCTATTTTTATGGTCTTGAAGCGCCTACCCACTTCTCCTCCTCCCTTCTGTAGCTCTCTCCCATCTCTTTCTCTCTCTCCCATTTCTCTCTCTCTCCCATTTCTCTCTCTCTCTCCCATTTCTCTCTCTCTCTCTCTTCTCTCTCTCTCTCTCTCTCTCTCTCTCTCTCTCTCTCTCTCTCTCTGTGCTCTCTCTCCCATCTCTCTGCTTTTGCACTACCGTCTATATTAAACTAGCCGTACCGTCCACAGAATAGATATGCAAGTAGGCGCTACCATCTACAGCATGACCATGGAGTGCACGCTGAACTAACCACTAGCCTCCACAGAATGGATATGAAGAGTATATAAAGTATTCTGTTATCGTCCACAGCAGGAATGCAAGGTGCACAGTGAAATAGCCGATAATATGTGGTACATAGTAAACTAGCCACTACCGTCCGCGGTGTGTATATATGGAGTACACAAAAACTAGCCACTACCGTCCGCATTGAGGACATTGGGTACACAAAGTATCCACTACCGTCCTCAGTCTGGATAGGGGATGCATAATAATCTAGCCACTTCGGCGGAAAAATCTAATCATTATCATTATTTAATATCATTGCTCATTTTCCCAGTCATTTCGAATCTCATTAACGTCCTCCCGGATATTCTTTCACTTTTACCTTTCCAATCATCTGCTTAATTCACTCTGCCACCCGTCACGTCAAAATTAACATCCCCTTCTATTTTTAATCTCTTCCTCCTCTTCAAACACCATTCGCCTTATTGATCCCTTTTCAACACCATTCGTCTCCCTGCCTCCTCTCTCTCTCTCTCTCTCTCTCTCTCTCTCTCTCTCTCTCTCTCTCTCTCTCTCTCTCTCTCTCTCTCCCTCATTATTTTTACCTTCAATTCCCCCATCCCTCATCTTTCGTATATGTTTACTCATGAATTATTCCCCTATTGTCTCTACTCCTTTTCCTCCTTATTGTACTGTTTATTCTCATCATCCTTACTCTCCTTTTCCTCGTCTTTGCTCTATTTCACCTTCATTTTGCGTTCATTCCTCGTCGTTTTCATTTTCCTCCTCTTCATCATTGCCATTTTCCTCCTCTTCGTCATTCTCAATTTCCTCTTCCTCGTCGTTACCATTTTCTTACTCCTAGTAGTCGTCATTTCCTCCTCGTCGTTACCATTTTCTTATTCCTAGTAGTCGTCATTTCCTCCTCGTCGTTACCATTTTCTTATTCCTAGTAGTCGTCATTTCCTCCTCCTTGTCGTCGTCATTTTCTTCCTGAACGTCGTCGTCATCCTCCCGTTTCTTTACAATCCCGGTATTCAGACTACTCAAGCACGTTCAATTGTCCTCTTTCTCCCCTCTTTTCTATCTCCCCTTCGTCGCCAAGACCCTTGCCATAATCAGAGTTTTATTTGTATTCTTCTTACCCCTCGGAGAATAGAGGTCTCTTGAATTAGTTTGTAAGAAAAGAAAACGAGTGAAGTTCTGATGAGAGCTATCTTGATGGGGCTTGATCTCTCCTCATGCGGTACATGGGAGTACTTAAGAGTAAATGGGAGTATATCAGAGTACATTGGAGTGCATGAGGTTATGTAGAAGGGCAAGGTTGTCCTTGAATACTTGGAATTACATGGGAGAAAACAGATGACCTTACGGGTGATTTAGATGTTTTCTTTTTATTATTAGCACATTGGAGGCACAGTGACCCAGAAAAAAAAGAAGAAACACTTTCATTATCACTCAAGCCATCACCCTCCAAAAGGTTCTCTCCGTACGTTATACTCTCTTGCCATGTTGTCAACAAGAAAAAAGATTCTAAGTGAAGGGGATGGATACCATACTGTCTTTTATGACTGTTATGAAAATTATTGAGAAGTAAGATGTGAAATAAAATATAAGTGACATTATTAGTTACACAGTAACAACGAATATTCATGTGAAGAAAAAACTGATGAGAGAGATATAGTAGGAAGGAGTGATGGGGATACCTAAGATTAAAGAGAAAAGTTAAACAGCCTATAAAAAAAATCTAAGTGGTGTGGATAAACTAAAATACTGCATCTATTAATGTGATATTTACGTTTATACGAAGTAGATGGGTAAACCAGCGGAAAACCTCAGTAAAATTACCAAATGCTTTAAGGAACGGGGCATGACATGAATAAGAACCGCGTTAGGGAAAATTTTCATATCAATATGCCAAACAAAATACCACAGACGCCCTCTGCGGAGGAATCAGAGATTATCTGATAGGCTGCTACAGCTTCTGTTTGGAAAGACAATAATGCGCGTATGGGTTAATAAGTCATACATGAAACTGGTTTCAGTTATGTTTTCTTTACACTTCTCGGCCTGCTGCCAGATTTTCTTACTGCTTCATCAGTCAGTGTTATGATAGTCAACACCCCCTCCGTCCATGACTCTTCAGTCTTCTACTATGGACCGACGGGGTGTTGACACAGGGTATTCTGTTTGTGCTGTGGACACACGTGCGTTCAACTGGTTTAATCTATACAATGTTCCTCTGTTCTGAAATATATATATATCCACAGAATTCCCTCCGGCCCCACGCTGTTGCCCTGAAAAATTGGATGAACAAAGAATGCTATATTAAAAATATGGAGTGAAATTTTTATATTTGGAGCTTGCCACCAAAGCTGCTAGTTTGTGCACCCAATATCCATTCTGTGAAGGGAACCGTAAGAGCATATGGATACACAAAATTCCTGGGGGTAGGAAACGTTAAGAGGAATGCCTTTGTTTATATCTTATAGATTGCAGTTATTTATCATATGTTATTCATCACTTTGTCAATACTGTATATTAAGACATTTAGGATATTTGCTTAGTATTCCTGGTTTATTATTTCCATTAATAATATACCTTAAAATATCCTATAGGTCGATGTATTTTTTATCTCTATATTTCTAGATAAGTTGGTAATTAAGCACTGAAGTCTTCCAGAAAGTTGCCAAAAGGCTGACTGAAATACATTTCCCCATGAAATAACCTTTAAAAGCCTGTGTGTAACGACAAAAAAAAGTAAAATACAATATGCAACGACAGGTCTAGCAATAAGGTTGTAAAATTTAGCCAAGTAACGTTAAAAATCTGCAGGATTGTCATTCTTGGCTAAGACACAGCTAGGGACGAGGCAGAAGTTATGACTTGACAAGCTTGTTTTGCATCGTCTCAACGCGTCTTCTTTTACGCCTGTAAATTATAGCCTTGGAGCTGGTATCCTACTTCAGATCATTTCAAATCCCAACCCTATCTAAGGTACACTACCACCCCACAGAATGTGACTAAATAATCTGCTAATTAAGCTCACTTCGAAGCCCAGCTATATCAAATATTCTAATGAATACTATACTGTCTAATGAATACTACCCAACCCTATCTAATGTACACTAACAATCCCTGTAATCCCCCAGGATGCCACTCATAAATGTTAGGTGAATAGGGACTGTTGGTGTAAAGGGATTTGCCCACATGCTTCGGCTCGACCAGGACTAAACTTAGATATTTCGTTTGTGAACTGAAGGTGTCATGGCAGTTACAAAACCCTGTGATTGAGCGTAAAGGGACGAGAAAAGTGAGGCAAGGTTTTAGGGCTATTTTGTTTATGTGCAGTGAGAGGACTGGGGCTGTCAATTGTAATGGGGAGGAGAGGGGCAACTGAAGTGGTTGAGAGAAGGTCATTTAAAGAAGTTGAAAGTGGGAGACAAGTCCCGAGGGATCAGTCACATTAGACTACTCAACATGATTGATAACTATTGGTTACTGAACTAAGAAAAAAAATAATCCAGAGAAACCCATGGAGTGCATATCAGTGGTAGAATACACCCTCAAGTATGTTAATGACACAAAACGTTGTTTGTTGAATTTTATTGAGAAGACGTTTCGCCCACCATAGACTTTAGCAATCCTCAGCAGAATTAATAAAAGCCCAAATCCCTGGTGAACAAAACCTCTTCTCGCTAAAATGCCAATAAACCGCACATTGTGTCTTACAAAAACAGAAACCCGTACTCGCACCACGAATAACATGCGTGCAAATTTGATCGTTTCCTGATGGTGCTAGGCTACCGCCATGCAAGACGTTTTTGTATTTGGTTAGTATTGGATAGTTTTTTTTTTTAATCTTAACATGACTTAAACTCGAAGTAAACTCAGCCTAATTGAAGCTAATTTGAAGGAAATGGTGTTCGCAAAAGAAAACGAGTGGAAATTTATGTTTAGAAGTCAAGAGAGAACAATGTTGTAGCTAATGTTCACAATATATACTAATTTAATTACGTTAAATGAGGCTATGTTGACCTGAGAGGTGCACCACTAACCTGGTCTTCAAAACCATAATAGATCTGGTCTTCAAGACCATAATAGATCTGGTCTTCAAGACCATAATAGATCTGGTCTTCAAGACCATAATAGATCTGGTCTTCAAGACCATAATAGATCTGGTCTTCAAGACCATAATAGATCCGGTCTTCAAGACCATACCAGACTTGGTAATGGTGAATAAGACTCAATAAACTGATGAAGCTCCTAAGGGCGAAACGTCTGTTTCATTTAATGTGGTAGATGTTATACATCTACCACATTAAAGGCAGATGTATAACATCTGCCTTTAATGTAACTAGACTTGGTCGTCAAAACCGCACCACACTTGGCTGTCAAGACCAAGCCCGACAGCCAAGACCACACCAGACTTGGCCGTTAGGACCAAACTAGCCGCCAAGACCACAGTGGAGGGTCGGCAGTAAGCTCATTCGGTTCCTTTCAGATCAAACCAGCAGCAAGAGCGTAGCAAATCCTCAGAAAATGTGAGAGAGCGTGGCGAGTCACTCTCAAATGAAGGGGCTTTTCTGAACCCAACCTCCTTAGTTATTATATATTTATATGAGACCGAAAACCCGTGTAGGTTATATAGTGCAAGTGGTGGTGAAGGCTCGAGCCTCCTTCCACTGATAGTGAGAAACATTATTTTTTCAGGCTTTTTCTCACCTTCAGAATAACATTTTATTTCGCAAGTCTAAAGATTTTTTTTGTGATGTATTAAACCTATATAGATCATTCAGAGCAAGGAGAAGCGGAGGTTCGATCCTCCGTTGCTAATAGCAAGATAATCTCTGTACTTGCGGCCAAGTTTCCCCCTGCATAAAAAAAAACAAACACCACAAAGGGATTTGGAAACAAATATATTCTTTTTTTATGATGTTAAATGACTCGAGTATATTTTGTATATGCATGAAGAACAAACTACATGAAGATGGAAATCTTTAGCTCAAGATCTTTTTCACTCGTGGGTCGTCAGGAGCTATGCAATATTGCAAGTGTAGCAATAGAAAGGGGAAAAACTGGGTTGACGCTGGCAAGCTCCTACCTTTCCTCTGGAAGAATTTACCTTTCCTATCTTTTGCTAAACTTGGAAAACTGAATAGCTCCTGACGACGCATAGTGCGAAAGATCTTGAGCTGAAGATTTCTATCCCCATGGGGCTTGTTATGTATTGTTAAGATAGCCAGCATGCACTCATACTGCACGTATATGTATAAATGAATGAATGAGAAGAGGGATCTGATATCTTGGAGGTTTGAAGATAACTTGAGATTGAGGAATGCAATAAACTGAACCTATCTGATATTTACAGTATAAATCAGTCCAGTGTTACCAGTAGTTATTACAGAGTATAGCTTCTTCGAGCAATGTACCATAGAGTAGAGCTTCTCAAGGCAAGCTCCAACTCCTCATCCTCACTACTTAAGCTGATGAAGCAAGCTTTCACTTTCCCTAGTTCAGATCTTTCCATGGGAACTCTACCATGTCCTCGCTCATAGGCCGGAGATTCCCAAACCAAGGCAGACAGTCTCCATTTCTCCCACTGGACAGTCTGCAAGTCTGATATGAAATGTGGCTACTAGAATATACCCAACAAAGACATTAAACGAAGTACGGGGTCAGGGAGGACGGGAGCAAAGGCTCCAAATGTCACTCAAGGAGAAATATCTCTGAGTTAACATTGTACCGAGAGTATCACTTGAGGCGTAGATAAACTGAATAATTCCTGAAGTAAATGCGAGTCTGTCATATCCAAGATGAGTTTTCGGGAACCTCAGCAAGGAATCATTCACAACACCATACCTGACCAAGCGTGTCAAGAAACTGGACAATTTTCAGTGATATGCAAAGGGATGGTTTAAGACCTAAGGGGCTTGTGCTATAATGGGAGATTAGAAATATATAAGTGAGGACATATATATATATATATATATATATATATATATATATATATATATATATATATATATATATACTGCTTGTGGAGGCTAGTACACTAAACGGGGAGTAGAATGAAATTAGCTCTGAGGCACCCACACCATCGTATGTCCTCGGATCACGGTAAAACACCTAGGTCTGTTGGGTGCGTGATCATTGTAAGATTGGGTGGTCCTGTGGGTTAGAGCGTCGTGAATCTTCATTTACCATGAGGCGGGCTAAAACGACTCGGTTTCGAGTCCTCGGCTAGTCGCAGTGTTATTGATTAAATACCACTCGTTCATAGTTACAATAATATATATATATATATATATATATATATATATATATATATATATATATTATATATAAATACGCCGACAGCTGTTGTAACATCACGTTGAGAATCCTTCGTAATATGTTTTGAAAATAAAATTTCCGAGTATTACCTACAGTTTCACAATATGTAATAGACATTAAATTATTGTGAATGACTTCACATTAATTTTTTTAATAACGCAGTGCACTACACGGAATTGGATATTGATAGCCATGACAAAAATGTTCACTGCAATCAGTGAAAGGATTATCATTTCTGTCTTTGTGTTTATATACTGTGTTTATATCTCTCTCATGTGTCTGTCTCATCAGTCTTCTTTAATAACGCCAGTCAGTTATATGTAAATTATATAATGTATAGTATACTGTTTAAACTTGTTCCTGGGATAAAAACGAGAGAGAGAGAGAGAGAGAGAGAGAGATAGGGGGTAAAAGAGAGAGAGAGAGATAGGGGGTAAAGAGAGAGAGAGATTTTTTTTTTTTTTTTTAACACATCGGCCGATTCCACCAAGGCAGGGTGGCCCGAAAAGAAAAACTTTCATCATCATTCACTCCATCACTGTCTTGCCAGAAGGGTGCTTTACACTACAGTTATAAAACTGCAACATTAACACCCCTCCTTCAGAGTGCCGGCACTGTACTTCCCATCTCCAGAACTCAAGTCCGGCCTGCCGGTTTCCTGAATCCCTTCATAAATGTTACTTTGCTCACACTCCAACAGCACGTCAAGTATTAAAACCATATGCCTCCATTCACTCCTATCAAATACGCTCACACATGCTTGCTGGAAGTCCAAGCCCTCGCACACAAAACTTCCTTTACCCTCCCTCCAACCTTTCCTAGGCCGACCCCTACCCCGCCTTCCCTCCACTACAGATTTATACACTCTCGAAGTCACTCTGTCTCGTTCCATTCTCTCTACATGTCCAAACCACCTCAACAACCCCTCCTCAGCTCTCTGAACAATCGTTTTGGTAATCCCGCACCTCCTCCTAATTTCCAAACTCCGAATTCTCTGCATTATATTCACACCACACATTGACCTCAGACATGACATCTCCACTGCCTCCAGCCTTCTCCTCGTTGCAACATTCATCACCCATGCTTCACACCCATATAAGAGCGTTGGTATAACTATACTCTCATACATTCCCTCTTTACTTCCATGGACAAGGTTCTTTGTCTCCACAGACTCGAAGTGCTCCACTCACCCTTTTCCCTCATCAATTCTATGATTCACCTCATCCTTCATAGACCCATCCGCCGACATGTCCACTCCCAAATATCTGAATACATTCACCTCCTCCATACTCTCTCCCTCCAATCTGATATCCAATCTTTCGTCACCTATTCTTTTGTTATCCTCATCACCTTACTCTTTCCTATATTCACTTTCAATTTTCTTCTTTTACACACCCTACCAAATTCATCCACCAACCTCTGCAGCTTCTCTTCAGAATCTCCCAAAGCACAGTGTCATCAGCAAAAAGCAACTGTGACAACTCCCACTTTGTATTTGCTTCTTTATCTTTTAGCCCAACACCTCTTGCCAAGACCCTCGCATTCACTTCTCTTACAACCCCATCTATAAATATATTGAACAACCACGGTGACATCACACATCCTTGTCTAAGGCCCACTTTTACTGGGAAATAGTCCCTTCCCTCCTACACACTCTAACCTGAGCCTCACTATCCTCATAAAAACTCTTCACTGCTTTCAGTAACCTTCCTCCTATTCCATACACCTGCAACATCTGCCACATTGCCCCCTATCTACCCTATCATACGCCTTTTCCAAATCCATAAATGCCACAAAAACATCTTTACCCTTATCCAAATACTGTTCACCTATATGTTTCACTGTAAACACTTGGTCTACACACCCCTACCTTTCCTAAAGCCCCCTTGTTCATCTGCTATCCTGCTTTCTGTTTTACTCTTAATTCTTTCAATAATAACTCTACCATACACTTTACCAGGTACACTCAACAGACTTATTCCCCTATAATTTTTGCACTCTCTTTTGTCCCCTTTGCCTTTATACAAAGGAACAATACACGCTCTCTGCCAATCCCTAGGTACCTTACCCTCTTCCATACATTTATTAAATAATAGCACCAACCACTCCAAAATTATATCCCCACCTGCTTTTAACATTTCTATCTTTATCCCATCAATCCCAGCTGCCTTACCCCTTTCATTCTACCCACTGCCTCACGAACTTCCCCTACACCCACAACTGGCTCTTCCACACTCCTACAAGATGTTATTCCTCCTTGCCCTACACACGAAATCACAGCTTCCCTGTCTTCATCAACATTTAACAAATCCTCAAAATATTCTCTCCATCTTCCCGATACCTCTAACTCTCCATTTAATAACTCTCCTCTCCTATTTTTAACTGTCAAATCCATTTGTTCTCTAGGCTTCCTCAACTTATTAATCTCATTCCAAAACTTTTTCTTATTTTCAACAAAATTTGCTGATAACATCTCACCCACTCTCTCATCTGCTCTCTTTTTACATTGCTTCACCACTCTTTTAACCTCTCTTTTCTCTCCATATACTCTTCCCTCCTTGCATCACTTCTACTTTGTAAAAACCTCTCATATGCTAACTTTTCTCCCTTACTACTCTCTTTACATCATCATTCCACCAATCGCTCCTCTTCCCTCCTGCACCCACTCGCCTGTAACCACAAACTTCTGCTGAACACTCTAACACTACATTTTTAAATCTACCCCATACATTTTCGACCCCATTGCCTACACTCTCACTAGCCCATCTATCCTCCAATAGTTGTTTATATCTTACCCTAACTGCCTCCTCTTTTAGTTTATAAACCTTCACCTCTCTTTTACTTACTGATTCTATTTTCCTTGTATCCCATCTACCTTTTACTCCCACTGTAGCTATAACTAAAAAGTGATCTGATATATCTGTAGCCCCTCTATAAACATGTACATCCTGAAGTCTACTCAACAGTCTTTTATCTACCAATACATAGTCCAACAAACTACTGTCATTACGCCCTACATCATATCTTGTATACTTATTTATCCTCTTTTTCTTAAAATATGTATTACCTATAACTAAACCCCTTTCTATACAAAGTTCAATCAAAGGGCTCCCATTATCATTTACACCTGGCACCCCAAACTTACCTACTACACCCTCTCTGCATGTTTCTCCCACTTTAGCATTTAGGTCCCCTACCACAATTACTCTCTCATTTGGTTCAAAAGTTCCTATACATTCGCTTAACATCTCCCAAAATCTCTCTCTCTCCTCTACACTCCTCTCTTCTCCAGGTGCATACACGCTTATTATGACCCACTTTTCGTAAAAGAGAGAGAGAGAGATAGGGGGGTAAAAGAGAGAGAGAGAGAGATAGGGGGGGTAAAAGAGAGAGAGAGAGAGAGAGATAGGGGGGGTGGTAAAAGAGAGAGAGAGAGAGAGAGAGAGAGAGAGAGCCAGCCTGAGGCTGACTTATGATAATGCTCGTAAAAGAAGACGTCTTATAAAATGAATTTCCATGTTCACTGAAGGGCCCCCCCGTCCATCTCTGGCTGGCTATACAGAGATGCTTCGTAGCTGCGTAAACAGAGTCGTCGGCTTTCAGAGCCGTCGTGGAGACTCCTAACTCATGTGACTGCTGAAAGGGCTGCCACCCAGGGAAGGGAGGTGGTGGTAAGGGTTCACCTAGGACACTCGTCGCATATGCTCAGAATGGTCTTAATGGACGTTGAAAGGTCCTTCTCGCAGAGGACTGTCAGAAGGTGGCAGATCGGTCTCTTGGCATCAAGATGGATGTCTCCTATCAACTCAGCTCTTCGAGGTACTTGGTTGAGGCTCAGTCTTGGCATTAAGTATGTTAATTGCAGGAGAGCTGGTTATCATATAATTTAGAAGGTTCGATTAATACAAACGTCAGGTGAGTTGTCTTAAAAAAAAAAAATTATAACTGGGGTCTACGAAGTTTCCTTGTGCAGCATTGCTTAATGACACTGACAGCTTAACCCCCACCCCCACCCCTTCCTCTCTCTTCATTGGATTCTAGTTATTGTTTTCCTTTTTCAGTGACGTCCCGCGTACTGATTCAAGTTCAACGCTTTGAAGGGTGGGGCTGGTAAGCTAAGTTGAAAGCCTCAGTTACTGACGCATAGCCCCACTGAACGGGTCCCTTCAAGGAGGTACTTTGATGCTAGTGGTGTGCTCTCCATCCAGGAACTGGAGTTACCCCTCCATTTTATTTAATTGAACCTGATTGCTTCCCATTCCTTAGTCAATGTTATGATCCTTATGGGTTTAGCGCTTCCCTATGATTGTGACAGTAGTCCAGTGAGCGGGACAACATCAAAGACCCGCGACAAGAAATATTTTCCCCATTTATTTTGAATAAAATAACATTTTCTCCCCGGCCGTCCATGACAGTCTCCTTTCATACACCTCACTTAAAGAAAGCTAGCTACCTTTGCCTTCCGCGGTGTATACAAAGGCGCTTTCTTGCCCAACCCCCGCCTCGTCTCCTTACTCTTTAGGGATATGGCGCTCTTCCCTTCTACTTTGTATTCTAGTAGCTCGCACGATACCTTTTGTAACGGCCACTCGAGCCTTCTCGTTCCAGCTTCCAGTCACAGTTCCTCCTAACTCTTTTGTTGATGTGTTTACGGCCTGGAAAGAATCATCTCATAAGATCCTTACACTTTCCATCAAAACTGGATACATCAACAGTGTGCCGTTACCCTGCTCTTTAATACTTGCATAATGGGAACGAAAGTTAGCTGTATTTACCTATCGTATTCCATCATACAGGAGGAATCACGTATATCAGGTAAGGAAATCTGTCTGTCTGAACAGTAACACACTCGGAGGCTGCACAACGACGGAGAGAGGAGCAGTGAAGGGGAAGGTGTAATGGTAAGCATCTCCAATCACAATGACGCCATTCGTTACGGTTAAAAAGCACAGCAGTTCCATGCAATGGTGGACCTCTCAAACGGACGTAAAGGGAGGAGATAGGCGAGGAGAAGAGAAATTTGAATTTCAGCTCCTGTTTCCACCTCTTAAACATTTTATTAATCAACAAGCATAGTTGGTTCGTAGCCCCTTGAGTTGTGTACATAATTTGAAATCCATATATGAAGTTAGGTCACACTACATCTCAGCCTAGTTCTTTCCATTTCTTAATTTTCATTTCGCTGAAAAAAAAAATAGTTTCATTTGCGTGCTCAGCTTCCTTCTGAATTCCTCGTTCTGGTCATTCTCATGTTAATCTGTCCTTACCTCTCGTAATCGTATCTTTCCTAACACTCTGCTTCTCCAGTTATAAACCCCGCTGCTCTGGACTAGGCTGGTGTAAAATTTGTTTCATTGAGCATTTAATATTCTGGACTCTGTGTTGGGTCAGTGATTCTGCTGCATAAATGAAGAATTTTCTTATGTAATTAGGTGGTATACTCTTACTGAATGATTATATGTTGATATTTTATAAGGAGGATTTTATGTATGTGAGCATTACATACGCCTCTAATAGTATCTGATTCGTGAGCATCAGGTAATAAGTTAGATATGATAGTTACTCAGAGGTCCTCTGATTCATGGAGATGTTTCAAATCCAGGTGGTGCTCTTTAATTCTCATTTCTTTAACTCCCATTTACTGGACCATTTATTCCTGCAATTTATACACGTCTTGCAGTTTCTTGGAGCCGCCATCTATATTTTTCTCATCAGTTTTTGCATCATCTGCAAACGACAGACAGGAGTTTATGTAAATGTAGTAAACAGTACCGATCCTGGGACATGCCCTAGTGGGACTCCACGTGACGTATCTTTCGAAACGCATAATACCGGCAAGCGCACCCGTAAAACGACACGAAATGAGATGCTTTTCTCCTCTCACCTTTTTTTTCCACTTATATCGTCATTTTTTCCTTTAAATTTCCTTTCCTTTTTCAAGCCCTTCCCTCCTCCTTTCAATCTCTCCCTTTCTGTTTCTCTGCCTCTGTCTACCTGGCTCGCCACCCAGCCAGCTAACGTTTGAGAGTCCGTGTTGTCCTGTTGACAATAAAGATCGGAGAATTAAATTACAAACTCAGGAAAACGTTACTAGAGAGAGGGAGACTCCAGCCGTCATTCACAAAACGCAGTGTCACGATCCATTATCTCAGCCTTGGCTTACAAGTGGGACAAACGCACTTACTCTTTGGTTGAAAAACGGAAATTGATCCAGCACTAATCCCATATTACTGCCTCATTGTCGGAATATTCAACATCAAGTAAGGAGCTCCAGCGTCATTAGACGAATAACTCGCCGAGGCCAGGGCCGAGAGAGGAGAATGAGACGAGCGTACGTTTGATTCCATTGACGATCGCCGATTGTTGTTGATTGGCTGCGCATGCCTGGACGTCCGACTGATCGGGGCCTCGGTGAAAAGGTTCCGGCCAGCCTCCGTTAGGCACCGCCGACGACTCCTGTATGCCCCGTGTCGGAAAATAAAAGATGTGTTTGATACGTGTATGGTGTATTGTGTGTGTCTCTTT